>JAHZSR010000077.1:0-148510 GCA_025782845.1 Boletus coccyginus
CTCCAACGCGGTACAACCGAGACAATGAGGATAAGGAAATGGGATGCTCTGCTCCCTGGAACAGGCGTACTACGACTGATTCAGTGTTCTCGCTCAATGGTAACGATATTGCCGTGCTGTCCGAGGTGTGTGGAATCGGTGATTGTGACCCGATCGCCAGTCTTCCAAAAGATTTGATTGTACTTCAGGTGTGTTGCCTTCATGAAAGACGGATGAACCATTGAAGCGACATGGAGTGCAATCTGTTGAGGCGAAGGGGCGGAGAGAGGGGTGATTTGGCTGATATTCACCCTCATCAACAAGAGGCCGGCAAGGAAGACCTGTTCTTTGTGTCGATAAACACGGTAGAGCGTAGCGCGACGGTCGCAGTTCGCCGTAGTGCTCTTCAGGAGAGAAGAGGCGACGGGATTGTGTACTTCGTCCGAGGTTTTCTCCCTTTGACAGGCGTTTCTTCGGCTTCAATCTTCGCGGGGCGATGAGCACTAGGAGTTCCATAGTGTCACTGTTGAAGTCAAGCGCATACGCAATGTCCCCCTTGTATAACCCGGGCTTCGAGATGATGTACCATGCTGGTAAGGAGAGTGTCGATTGTCCCTGTAGATGGGTGGGGATCTGGTCCTCCACTGGAATCAGCGACCAACCTCGAATGCACGAACGATGCGAAGGCGGCACCGTACAGAGAAAGACATTTGGATTAGGGGCACGGACTGTTACGCGCCCAGGAAGGAACTTGTCGACCTTGGCATCCAATCCCAAATTCTTCCAAGCATTCACAATGTACTCCGCTGAGGTACCTTACGCAAAAATGAGCCAACCTTTCGATGATCAAGAACAAACTTACAAGGGACAACCTTGATCACCCAGACACCATCTCTTGGCATCTCTTCAGCACGAGGAACGATAGATAGGTCTTGAAAAAACCGGAAGCAGGTTCACTTGTCGACGACGACAAGGGCTGATAGTCTGCAAGCCGACGAAGGTGGTCTGCGAGGGACACAGACATGAAGTATTCATCCCGCTTGTCTGGGTCGTCGAAGAGGGTGAGTCTTGACAGAAAATCCTCCCAGTACTGGATTTTGGGGTTGAAGTCGTACTGGGAGTCGATTGTTTCCACCAGCGCGTAGTAGTCTTGAGATCCGAGGATCCAGTCGCGAATAGAATTGTAGATTTCGGCGGGTACCAAGACTCGGCTGATACCCGACTCTTCCTCTGGGTCGTCTTCTTCTCCGAGAGCGTCATGACCGGCGTAATGATCAAGTTGGCGGTTATACTCTTCATCGTCAAGATTATCAAGCACGGAGACCAGAAAACGTTCCGCGATGCTGTCGATAGTTTTGAGGTAGGTCGAGGGCCCAGCATGCTGCGAGTCTCGATAAATCCGCATTTGTGGGACCACATCACGACTCTGGTGTCCTGCGCAGCGACAATGAAATCATCTGGGTGGATTGCATTTGAGCACTTCAAGTGACGCTGCACGACATTCGGACTCACCATCGTCTTCCCTTTCTCCAGAGCTCTCCTCATCGTCCTCTGCATCATGCTGCGCTTCTACGTCCAGGAAAGAATTTACCTACGCAAAGCTTCCATGAACAAGAAAAAACACGTCAGTCGGAATAAGAAACGTACCATTCTCCGTGTTCGTTTTCTGTGTCTTGAATCTTGCTCACCGCTCTCAGCTCTGCGCTTTCCCTTTGTTTTAACGGTGCTGGAGGGGAGGCTCGGAGTAAGCCACGAGATTTCATTTGTTCTTCTACATAGGTGGTAGCTGCGGTGATATCACCCTCTTCAGAGATGTCGAAAACACGGTTGCAGATGGGATTCCAGTCCGATGAAACGTAACGGTGCCCGAAGCCTTGCATTTTGCGGTCAAACATAGGGAAGTCGAATAGCATCCGACGCCAATCACGTACAATGGCCCAGGCATCTGGGTCATCCAGCAAGCTTACGATCTTGAGAAACGGATATGATCAGCACAAGTCCTTGAGTATGCATCGACTACGTACCAACGGTCGTACGGTCATATCAACTGACTGCCCATGACAATTCGTCGAATTACTACAAACTAGACTAATACACTCAGTTGAATTGTAGTTACGATGCTACTGTACGACCTACCTCCGATGATGGTTGGAAAGAAAGAATTTAAACCCCACGACTCGCCTTTTGTAGTGTCCACCGATGTGGGAGTGGACCATTGTGGCATCGGCCCATCACGTAGCGTGGACCGTCGGCGTTCTGACCGCTGGAGCACTGGGAACAACCCAACTACGTATAATCTAACGCGTCTACATAGTACACGAAGTGTTTTAAGTAAATTCCAAAAGACACTACTGTAAGGCAGAGCGGACCAGCGGAGTGGTGTGACAGGGAAGAGAAAGGAAAGTGTACAGTAAGCAATGGTGAAATAGTGTGTGGCGATTGTTGGCACGTGACTTTGAGTCATCATCACGTGTCAAATAATCGCCGCGCACTACTTAAGTCGGAAAATTCACACGTCCACTTCTTCTCTCTCTTGCACGAACCACTCAAAGGCGGTAGTACGCCACTTGGCTTAATCAAGTGCGACCACAGTACATGTAGTTGGTAGTAATAGTTGTACTTAAAATAATAGATTTACATCAATTCTCCCAATTGAGCGCACCAAGTCCCGCACAAAAGGGACAATTGGCCATCCAACAAAACGGTTTCCAGGGGAGCAGCCGTAGTTACAGGTTACAGGTGAGAACAATAACGCGATGATTTCGGTGTAGTTTCGCGGCACATGGATAAGATCGCTCTGGCAAGTATGCCGACCGCGAGCCCATTCGACTCGAGGAAAATAGATCGCTCGTTCGTTTTCATGGGAGAAAGGTGCGTACATCAATACAACTCCAATTGTTGTTCATTGTTCCATTCTCATTTGTTCCAGCACTTTCGTTAGAGATCTCTACCATACTTAAACACTGCGTCTTTAATGGTTTATCGCTTGTCAGAATTATTTTTTCCTCCATGGGCAACATCATCAGTCGTTCGCTATCTATCCAGTCCTTCGGAGTATGTGTGGATCCTTCCTGTAGCCATGTTAATATCTAACTCGCGATGTAGGCGGTGTAATTCACTTCTTTATTTCCGTTGGAAGTGTACGATAGGAGACGACTTCCCTCGGATCGGCGAAACTTGCACTGTAATTGTGTACTTTTCAGTTATCCCCCCTTTTTGTCACTTATGTTCCGCCAATCAGTCTCAAATGTCTCCAGCCGTGCAGCACTCAAAGCGCAAGAGAGGATATGACCCAGAGGCCCAAGTAGCTGATAAGAAGGTAACAATGCTTGTTCACATATCATCTCGTCTCGGTCTAACTCCCCCCACAGCCTTTAAAGCGCAAGAGAGACTCGGAGGATGGCCCCTCTGACTTACTTCCAACCAAATTATTTCCCCCTGCCTCAATCCCCCAAGATACCCCATCCCGCCCGGAGGCTCAAGCTTCTGATAAGAAGGTAACAGTACTTGTTTAGATATCATCTCGTCCTGTCATAATTTCTGCCTTTAAAGCGCAAGAGAGAGGACGACCCCTCCGATTCACTCCCAGTCAAATGATTTTCCCCTGCCTCAATCCCCAAGATACCCTATCCCGCCCGGAGGCTCAAGCTTCTGATAAGAAGGTAACGGTACTTGTTTAGATATCACCTCGTCTTGTCATGATTTTTGCCTTTAAAGCGCAAGAGAGAGGACGACTCCTCCGACTCACTTCCAGCCAAACGATTTTCCCCTGCCTCAATCGTCCAAGATACTCCATCCCGCCCGGAGGTTCAAGCTTCTGATAAGAAGGTAACAGGACTTGTTTAGATATCACCTTGTCTCGTCCTAACTTGTCCCACAGTCCCTGAAGCACAAGAGAGACTCAGAGGATGACCCCTCTGACTCGCTTCCAACCAAACTATTTTCCCCTGCCTCAATCCCCCAAGATACCTCATCCCGCCCGGAGG
This sequence comes from Boletus coccyginus, assembly GCA_025782845.1. Taxonomy (NCBI): domain Eukaryota; kingdom Fungi; phylum Basidiomycota; class Agaricomycetes; order Boletales; family Boletaceae; genus Boletus; species Boletus coccyginus. Next base: position 3,966 of record JAHZSR010000077.1, read on the forward strand.
CTCAAGCTTCTGATAAGAAGGTAACCGTACTTGTTCAGATATCACTTCGCCTTGTCTTAACTCAAGCCCTACAGCCTTTAAAGCGCAAGCGAGATTATGACCCCTCTGACCCACTCCCAGCCAAACGATTTTCCCCTACCGAAATCATCGAAGATATCCCCGATGCTCAGCACGATGTGAGAGAAGGCGACTCCTCTGGTCATGCCCTTGCAACGGTCACTGTGTTCACGCTCCCAAATGAACTCTTACATATTATCATCGACTTGCTCAGCCTTTCTGACCTTCGCTCTTGCACACAGGTGTCCTCTCTCTTCAAAAACATCGCCGCTCCAAGATATTTCGCTGTTGCTGGCTTTGCGCCAGTCAACTGCTCTTGGAGAACCATCACCGAGAAGAACTGCGAAGCTTTTCTAGTGTGGAGGCGTATGACGGAATTCCAGCGTCCTCGTACCCTTCACTGCACCCTTTTTAATGGGAACGACTCATATCTCCGTGCTCTACAGATCTTCTTCGAATCCCCCCAATGTGCCAGCATCCCCACCGTATACCTGACGCTATTCGATGCTGTATCACCATCGTCGTTGGCTGCTGTACTTAGGAGTATCCATGCATCTGGCTGCCAGGAGCTCTCGTTCTGCAGTCAATCAACTTTTTCCTCGGTGCTGCTGCAGTCAATCCCTGCATCATCCCGAACATTACCTCCTACCCAACTCCAGTCTTTTTCTTCCGAAAGCAGCATGGCATTCCTACCCCAAGTTATCCCCTACATGATGGATATACTACAAAGGTCACCTCTTAGGGAACTTTCGCTGAGAGACACCGCCCTCACAGGTTCATCCTGGTCCACACTACTTCGACAAGTCGAGTTACCGTCACTCGAAACGCTTGAGATAGATCCTCCCGCCTCCGTCTCCTCGCTGCTCACCTTCCTGCAACGCCATTCTCATATACGCACACTCCGTATTTCCCCGTATGGTGAAGCAACCACACCCAGACATTCGCAACTTGCGTCCGTTAGAGTTCCTTCTTTGCGGACCATGGGAGGACCATTAGAGTACTTAGCAGCGATGATACCACACCTCGAAAGTCCAGTGGTGACCAACCTTTCTGTTACTCTACGCCAAATTAAGTCTCGTACCCCTCAAATCTCGAAGATCCTGGATTGTACATGCCATCTCCCGCGTCTATCCGGTGTCAGCATCACATTCGATCAACCTTCAGTCATCCCAATCAATGGATTACGGATGCCCATGCACGAAAATCGCACTTGTGATGCTGTTCAGCTCCGGATTTCTGTGTCCCCTTTCGACACGAAAACTGATGGACATGAAGACATCATGGTATGTGTCAAGCCCGCTACACGAACCCCATCTCATTGACACCACTATTCAGATGTACTGTGCGCCGTGGATGAGAGTATTTCCCGAAGTGAAGAAGGCGACGTTAGTTACTGAGTCCTCGGTGACTTCGACCTGTATGATACGATGTGCCTTTCAGGAGCACAGCTCTCAAGATGATCTTGATGTGAAATTTTCATTTGAGTAAAGGCAATATATCTATACAATCGTAGCAACGGAAGTCCATTTTATTTAATGTAGTAACTAGCTGCAAAATGGTGGTGTCGGCCACTGTAGGGCCTGGTCACGTGCCGAAAATCGCGGCGCACTATTTATGACCAGGAAATTCACACGGTACCTCTTTTCTCTCCACATTTCACCAAAGCCACTTAAAGCCACTCACTACGCCTATCAGTTCATGTAGTACATATAGAGCATTAGAGTTACATCTATCGTCGTAGTTGTAGTACAATAAACCCGCTCCGAATGGGACCGCGCAATAATGACAAAAGAGCCTTGTAGGCCACATCCCAAGTTCGATAGCTTAGATGATCTATTCAAGGTAAGTAATTAATAGATCTGCGCGAATAGTTGCTCACCCTGTTCAAAGGCTTCATGACGAGGTTCCTTGCATCCCAAGGCATGGATATCGCGTGACAGAAAGAACTCCCTTCCAACGGAAAAATGCATACTTCTTTCTCGAACTCCCCTCGCCACAGCGAGGCTCCGAAGTCCTTGTATGACGCAAAAGGATCCACACTATCCTCATGAATCGGTAGGTTTTTGCGCATTGCAACAAAGCAACTTTGCTGATTTCCAGCCGTGAAGATTTGCTCGATGACGCCTGGTACAAGATTCCCCTCCGTTTTCTCCCAGAAAACGTAGCAGTCAGTCCGCGTTACCGCTTTGTTGGCGTACATATGTTGCCCCTTGCTGACACGCAAGAACACATTGATAGTGGTTTGATCGTCCACCTCGATTCCGATCAATGACAATGCTTTTTTCAGCTCGAGGCCGATTACCTCCCGCTTCCCCGAACCGTGAAGCTTCCATTGTGTCGGATTCTCCTGGGACTTGGAAATTTCCAAGTTTTCTTGTGCTCCATAGCACTGTCCAACGATTTCATTCGCCATTCTGACGCATAACGGGGCATCTGGATGCTGCAGGATAATCTGTACCCTAGCCGCTGCACAGAATGAAATCAACATTGTTTTCTCTAGTTCCCCTATTTCGCAGGTAAGCCAACAATTTATTGAATTCAGAGAAGTCTCACCGATTCTGTAATTGGTATTCTTCTTCTGTAGAGACCCTATGATTCTTTCAAATGGGAACATCCACCATTCATGCAGAGGGCCATAGCGGCGCAGGAAAGTATCGAGGTGTAAAGCGGCATGGTGGTTGGGTCGGATGTTAAGGTCAGGAAAGATCTCTTTGAGCGTCTCCAGGTATGTTTTCATGTAGTGATGATAATTACGTGCATGCTGCTTGGATGTGACGTAGGACGTGCCCCACTGCAGTGCCATCGCCAAGATCATCGTGCAGTGCGTTAGCTTTTCTCTCCTCGCGCGTTGAGCGTCATTGTCGCCGTTGCTGGATCCCCTCAAAGTCCACAACTTGCATAGAATGACGGGTAAGTCAAACTCGATTGCCGTCCTCCATTGCTCCGCCTTAAGCTTTCCATGTTCTGGATCCCCCAAATTAACAGGAGGCCCCCTATGCCACGATGGACATGTAATGGTGCGCAGGTGAGTCTGAATTTCATTGATCTCCTTGTTCGATAGTGGTTCCGAACTTAATGTCTCCTTATCGTTTAGTGTTGTGTACTCCTCCACCAGGTCATCTCCGGGAAGTACTCCAACTTCGAATGCTTCGTCGGCTACCATAGGGGTTACTTCTACTGGACTTCCCTCTGTCCCCCTTGTCTAGCAATGGTTCGAGTCTCATTTATATCCACCCAATGAAGCTACTCACCATCAGTGCACTGACTAGATCTTTCTTGGTTGGTTTCTTCTTGGAAGGTAGCAATTTTGTAAGGTTGCGTTCATCTACCAAACGAGCCAGTACTGCTTTCTGAAAACAGTTCATTGCGGTTGTGGATGCTCCAGCATCGAGTGAGTGTCTCGCTCGTTGTACCTCGCTCTCGTCAACCGGCTTATCGCACGTATGCCTGAACTTGCGAAGACTTTCGTTTGCAGGTTTGTCGATGACAATAAGATCCCGAAAGTGATATTGCACTAACCCAAGGAAAAGGTTGTGCATGCCGTCAATGACCACGAAGCGGGTAGGGTCCCAGTAAGGTAGTCGAAGTAGCTCTGACCATCGCACCCCAGTTTGTTTGAAAATTTGGTCTTGCTCCTTCTTGTTCCTTGCGTCGCGCCATCGAACCGCTGCATCGAAGTATTCTTCGAAGGTGCGCGATCTCCATTTTTTGCAGTCGAAGTTGTCCTTTTCAGATTTGGACAACCAGCATAAATTGCACAGATGATCGGCAGTAGGCCCTGCAAACCCTATGACTTTTCGAGCTGACGGTAAGTCGTTTACCGCTACTGCGATAACAGAACGTGATAGGCGGCCCTCATGGCGCTCGGTCGTTCTTGTAAACCAGGTCCCACTCTTCCATGCGGGCAAGAAAAAATTCACGAGGGGGCGAAAGAAATGATTGATTTTGTCTCGGGAAGGTTCTCTAGGGCCAGGGATAACACCGAAAATGTAGAGATTTTCAGGTTTGTAACGAAGAGTTGGGGGTAAGTTGAGCAGCGCTATTGCAATAGACCCAACTGATTTCTTCTTTCCGGCCGTCTTGTTCTGGTGCGGATTGAACCAGTCGACAGAGAGGCTCCAGGCCAGTCTGAGCTCCTTTCTCGGGAGCCCGTCCATGAAAGGTTTCCCGTCCGGTCCCATAATCTCGGTGATTCCCGTCCCGTCTTTTATGTCCCATAACTGATGCTTGTCATTTAACCTTGTGCCGCGCTCCATGGCTTCTTCCATACCTGGACGGCTGAGCAGCCCAGCTAAAAAATCGTTGAAGTTCTGTACCACGAATGGCCGTACTGGCATGAATACTCGGCTGCCGCCGGACTTGATCGTCCTGACCAAGAGCTGTCCACAAGGCTTACTGCCACGGTACTTCATGAAGGTACACCGCTCTGGGTAGGTGGTCGTCTTCTTCGACGTTGGCGCATATGTACAACAACATCTGACGCAAGTTGCAAATGTTTGCATAGACGGCTCCAGGTCGAATTTCTTGTGGACAGTACGAATATCGCGTGGAATATATCCCTCCCCTTCCTGGGGCACGTCGGTGGGGTCCCTGAGAACGGTTCGTAGGAGAAGGTTCAGGAGTTCCAGCGTCGCATTGCTCCATGAATAGGTGAGGTGTCCAAAGACATTTAGAATCACGGCGATCAGTAAACTGAGAAGAATCACCGGGTTGGCGTGATGCAGGTTAAGACTGAACTTGCTTTCTGTAAGCCTTGTTAGACTTCTCTCTCTCTCTTGTTTGGCGTCTTACCAGTGTGTACGACTTCTGCTGCAGTTTCTTGCGAAGACGTGTCCGGTCCCCTGGCTGTGAGCGTATCCACGATACTCTTCACGGCCTGCGAAAAGTCGCACAGACTCGATTCTAATTCCTGACGTAGGAGGTCGTTGGTTTCGTCATCGCCGGTGTCAAAGTGTTGAATGGTGTCCAGATTCTCTTGCAGCCAAAGTAAATTGTCCTGTAGATCCCTTTGAGTATCTTCACTCTCCATTCCTGATCCTTTTATTAGCTCCTCTATGAGCTTTGCCCGACGATGCATCTCGTGATCGATGAGAAGGAGAGCCGCAAAAGCTCCATCCACACATTCCAGGGGTTCCGCTGTGGTTCTCGCGATGTTGGGTCCCGGTATGGTTGGATTTGCGGGGCCATGCGGTGGTTTCTCTCCCTCCGTCCGCGAAGTACCACCGCCTAGGGCCATTCCAAGGGCCTTTTGGGCGTTGACTACGTTGGGTACTGGTGTTGTTAGACTTGCGCGGACGTGCGGTGGTTCTTCTCCCTGCGTCCACGGATTACTACCACCTAGGGTCATTCTGAAGACCTCCCGGGCGACTTCATCCAGCTACGTGAAGCAGTGAGGAATATAATTGAATTAATCGCAAATCATGCTGACCTCTTCTTCGGGTGTGCTCTCCCGCGAGAGCTGGGAAGTGCGCCGCACCAATTTGTCCTGATTATGGTGAGCAAAACCATACGCACAGGAATCCATTCACTTACCAGTCCCGCTTGGTCGCGGTCACTTTTCTCATGCATCCGTTTTTCGTTCCTGGTTACTTCCCTCCCCTGGGGTCCGCAGGTTGAGCAGAGGCACACGATCATTGGGCTAGCGTTCTACACTGTCCTGTCAGTCCCCCCCCCCCTTATAAAGGCTCTCTGCGCTCAAAAATCTTTTTTTTTGGGCCTTAGACCCCTAGTGTGGAAACGTTGTACTCACAATCTCTTGTACTTTGCTCTAGACTCGGACATTGTATTGCCAGTACGACCTTACACTTTGTATTTGACTTTACCTAATTGGAACGGTTGGTACCTGAACTGTGCCGGAAATTACCCCTAGTTTTGTCCTTCGCTTAACTGTTCCTTTTTGTACTCACTCCCCCCTTCGAGAAACAAAAGAGGCGTTGTGGTCAAATACGTCTCTGGTTCGCACTCGGGTCAATGACCCTCAACCTCCTCCCAATGACGGTGAGCTACTCCATTTCTTTAGTAAGCTCCTCTGACGAATACATTAGCAGGAACGGATTCGTTATATCAAACAAGACGGCAAACCAGTTCCCTTGATCAAGTCAGACGGCGACAAGCCAGTCTTCATTAAGGCGTGCTCTCAGTGTGAGCAGAAGGCATGTCATCCTGACGTCTACATCCTCACCTTTTTCCTTACATCCCTTCCCAGCCTGAGTGTGGACGACTACTCAAATTTCTGGCCAATGTGAGCAGCATCTTGTTCGCTGTCGCATTGCTCGGAATCGCTCTTTCCATGGCCACCTGGGCCCTATGTGTCATTGACATAAATATCAAGATGTTGGCACACGCATACTTAGGTACCCAGTGTGTTTGTGTTACCCCTAAGCCGCAGTTCTAAGTCGCAGTTATGAGGTACTCAGTGGCGCACTCAGTTGGCCGCTGACTGGGCCACTCGGTGGGGCGCTCGGTGGGCCACTTGTACATATTGTAATAAATATTCTGAATCTCACACAAAATATGTCAACCTGTGAAATTTATCACACTTATTCTTTCCATTTACAGCATCCACGTACAAAATATGTTCGTCGTTACCACTAAGAATCTGGTATAAAGATATGAACACTAAGCGTATTTAGAAAATTCTCCCACTATTTCGTTTATCATTCTTGACAGCATATTTTCACAATGCTCCATGCATGGCAGTCATTCATATTTTAGCAAATATGGTGCCTGACAACAATGTAATTTGTTTGAATGAAATCCATGCAACAAGTTATCCCGAAAGAGCCTATTGTTTTTGTCTGAACATGTGACCAGTATGAATTGTAAACAAATGGCCTATCACAGGGACAATAAGTTTAACAATAAACAGTCGGTCTGTTTGACCGAAATTTTCGGTCATGCATCAGGTGTGAGTGATCACCGCGATATCATCGGATAACGCTTAGATCAGCTTCGCCGCCACTGATATACCATTTTTGTAGCTGTTTAAAGTGCTGGTGGACCACGATAAAGCTACTTTTCTCGCAGTCAAGTTTACTACTAATTTCTCAACATTTTACACTTCATATACATTATAGTCTAGAAGTAGCATTATAGTACCATACATCCTACATTTCTGATCTAGTAAATTTGTGGTGTTATGTTCTCTGTGTGACTTACAATTTCGCTGTTTAAAGTGCCAGTGGATGACTGTATACGTCCGTCACACGTTCCCCACGATGACCACACTCACCTGGTGTCACAGCGCTTCGTGCTGAATGACGCAATTCTCTTGCAACGTCGCATCCCTTATCAACGTGTTAAGTAAAGCCTTGAGTCGCATTGGTCAAGGACATCGAAGCAAACTCCGGTTCCGTTGGTTCGTCTCGCTTCCCGGTGAGCAGGATTTCATGCCAATCCATACTCTCGTCGAGATGGTTCCACTCGGTAGTACGACCGGATTGGTGCGGGCATGTGATGTATTGCCAAATGGTCACCGGGAAAAGTAAGCATGTATTTCTGGAACGTACCTGCATATGTCGGATCTGTATACCATGCCCGCCAAGGGTCATAATTATCCTCTCTATGCTTTTCCAGATCCTGTTAGCTCACATCCATCCCGGTACTCAGCGAAGTCAAATATTTGCTTCAGTTCCAAGGGCCTTTGTCTTGTATCTGGTGCAATAATGAAAAGGTTCGAACAGAGTAATGCCCCTAGTTGACCGTGATCTACATTAAAGGCGGTGTTTTCTTGACCAGGCTTCGTTAAATTGCGCCATTGGGCAGGGGTGGCCCGGGTGGGACATGATGACGCACCTCCGCCACTTTCCATGAGAACACTTCCACTTCCCACCTATTTATTCAAATTTTTCATCGCGATTGTGGAACTGATCGTGAAATTGACATGCCAATATCACGGGAACCGTCATTGTTTTACTGGACTAGACGTCACTGACCGGTTGGCCATTACTTCATTATTTAGTACGATTGGGAACGATCCGTGGACCAAGTTGAAAGCAGAACTATTTTTGTAGAGACCCGCACGCGACCACGCGACCTACACCAAGAACTCTGGCACTAGCAGGACGAAAATCGACCGTACAGCATCTAGGATATAACGACGAACAGTCGGAGCAACGATTCGGTCTCAACATTGTTACGTAAATTTTCATTTTGTTGGACAACCTGATGAAATTTTCTGTTCCCCCTGTTACCACCCTCAAGGGTTGACTCGGAACGTTGAACAGCTAGAAGACGACTGTACTACTATTGACCCTCCGTCAAAAGGATGTTCCCAGTGTTGATATCACGGCGTGGAATCTTCATTGCTTCTGCTGCATGCGGTGAGTGAGCTTCACGGGCCGTCTAATATCAGCAGTGTCCATGAGGGTAAAGCTCGAGGCTAACCTACCTTTCACAATGTTTTGGATGGCTGTAACAACCTCACGCTGGGTGGGAGGTTGTTTATCCGCTTTGGTGGCGGAATCTAATTGGGTAGTCTTCTCCCGAGACATGTCAAAGTATAGGCGCGGTTGAAGGGATGTTTACAGATGATATCATACGAAGTTGGGGTCGGTAGCTTGCGTATTTATCCCCTCGATGGTGGAATGCGCTGTGAAGTGGACGGCGTCAGTCTCGCATGAATCACCATTGTTTCGCCAACCTTTGATGTGGTTCCTTTGTTCTCCTGCAGTCACTGGCAGGGGAACGGTAAGATGTTGATTGCTTTGACTTTGGCACCTACAAGCACCGCACCACGAGGTACGTGAGGTTTGATTGAGTGGCACGGCAGGCGCATACTATTAGCCGATTGGATGTGTCATGAACGAAGTTGGCAGCAAGCGAGCCAACCACTACACATGCGTCGGGGATCTTGATGTAAAAAGTGAGGCCGTTTGTGATACTCTTCGGTGTCCCTTTGAGTCTGGGTGCGCGCATAGCCGACGATGTGGGTCAATGCTCGGTTTCTTTTTGCGTCAGAGTGTAGGAAGGTTGCTACACTCACCATGCGAACAAATCCTGTCATCTTGGATGTTCCACTTTCCACCAGTGTGCGACAGATAGGGGCTACGTGCTGTATGTCACCTGACCGAAACGCGACGTGTTGCCGGACTCCGCGTTCATTCCAAGCATCCCACCACCATCACAGTGCGCCTGCCCCACATCCAGGTTGGTACAACAATAGATGTCCTGGAGAGACTGACATGTCAACTCCACAGCTTGTTACACAGTATTAGAGTATAAATACATGGGTAACAGCGATCTTCCCTGTTCGTTTGATCTCTCTTCACTCGTTCCTAGTTTAACATGTCTTTAACTCATCAGGACGAGGACGCTGCTCAACCCGAGCCCACTCCCGCAACCAGCTCGTTACGCGTCACCGAGCCTGAACTCTCCAGTGAATCCACTCCGGCCAAAAAGAAATATGGGCCAGACTTGGCTTACACGTCCGCTGTAAAGACTTTTGAAGAAGTTCGATATCACCTTGGAGGAATAGAATTTGGTCTTTGCTCGAGTGGCTGCGTCGCGGCAGCTCTCTCTCCTCTGGTCTCTCACCAGCAGCCTACCAGCTGCGCCCCGACCTCTTCCTTTCTTTTCGCCCACCCGCCACACCCTTTTGATTCTTTCGGGACTTTAGTTGCCCCTTAGAATCGCCTCACGTGACCCTTGCTCTCGCGTGCTCCCGAACCGTCCGCCCACGACCAACTGCCTGCGAGGCTTTTCCCCCACGCAGCTGACACTCGGGCCCCCAGGTTCTCACAGATCGCGGCCGGGAGGCGCTTCGCGCCTTCGCCCACACTCTCTGGCTTCTCTCTCTGCAGTCCGAGTCACATAACGACGATCAAAGACGTACTTTATTCTCTGATTGTAACACGTCTTTGTCTTTCTTTGATACTCAAAGTAAGCATGCTTGCGGGGCAACGTACCTGCCCAATTAACATAGCAGTCTCAGCGCCCGCCCTAATCAGTTCAAGTCTTTCGTGAAGGTCCCTAAGACTTCCGACCTTGTACTTGACGACTGTCTCCCAGAACCCGATACCCTGGGCGGCATTGAGACATGGGTTGTCTGCGATCTCTTGAAGCGTATACCCACCCGTCAATCATGATGGAATGCATGTCACATTATATGCGCGCAAGGTAGAACAAACGGCTGACACCTATTCTAAACTCAAGGGGCCAAGTTCAGCCGAAAGGAGTGGCCCTGAAGTTCGTCTCGCACATACCCAGTGACTGAGATGCGGCAATCCTAGCCTATTGGCCAGCATCCGAGGTCAACATCGCATCACCATCTCACATCAGGTCCTCGATCGCAAGGTGTGGCTGACATGCTCCTATAAACTGGCCATTCTCCGCGACGTCATTTATGGGGTCGCTCTGCGCAATTATGTCCAGCGTCGCCTGCAACGCTCCCGGATCCTGCTGTACCAACAGTCTATTCAACCTCCCATCCGATGCCATCAGCCTCCCAAAGTTTAACACCGCCTGCGCAAATTCCCGTGCAGTATGGTGAATTGAAAGCGTCTCGCTCCTGGCCGCGAGCGTCCCAACAAAGAGGGAAACATCCAGAGAGGCATTGGTGAGATTGATTGTACGCGTGCGGAGTGCTTGATTATGCGTCACGCTCGCCTGGAGTGCCGTCTCTTGAGTGTGGACCGTATTCCCAAGTGTATCAAGACGCGCGACTTCGTCGTTGATTCGCTGTAGAGCGGCCATGGCACGTTGAATGCTTTGCTCGCAAGCCCGTGCGTTCCGTTCGGCGTTTGCGACCGTTCGTTCCGCGTCTTCGATCTCCTCGTTCAAGTCAAAGAAGTCAAAAACCTCCCCAAGACCAAGCGTGAAAATGTTCCGGACGACCTGGTCAACGGAGCCTACGTCTGACAGCATACGATATGAAACAGAACAAAAACCGTACCCGAGCTGATTCCATGCTATCGCGCTTGCTTTGCGCAGATCGAATGGTCTGTCTGGCTTGTTGAATGTGGGTTTCAGCCGTCGCCCTTTGTCCACTGCGAGAGAAATATTCAGAGCTGTGTCAGAACAAGTCGAGTACACGTAGCACGTACTGCCAGCTTTCGCGTTGATTTTCCACGCCATTTCGCACCGTCTCTGCAATTTGCACCATGTTCTGGAGTCTCTCAATGCGTTCCTGCGCCAGGGCAATTTCAAACGTAAAGTCCGTCGCGAGCTGCATTAGTCCGGGAGGAAAGAAATGTGGCCATGTGTCAACCGCGCAGAGTTGCTAGAGCAGTCCAGCACACCTCGGTAAATCTTTGCGTCAAGCTCCTCGCTTTCTCGCTCAACGATTGAAAGTGACTGAATACGACTTGGCTTTGTGATTTACATGCTCTCACGAGTGGCGCGCGGGCTTGGATCGCTCCAAACGCCGTCGTAGGATTGTGATAGGTCACCAGAGCAGATGTATTTTGATCTTGCGTCATTTCGTGGAGTGATTGGATACGATCGACGAGTACGAGGAGGGTATCCATTGCAGGGGTCGCGCCCTGCGTCAAGAGTCTTTCGCTCTCAGATTGCAACGTGCTCAGCGACCCCTCATAGGCTGTGCAACGCTCCGCTGCATCCTTGACGTCCTGCTGCATGGTGGCAGCCTGTGAGACTAGGGCACTGATCTGGGGCTGAGGGATAAGAGATGAGCATCCATTTGGGTGCCGGGGTATCGGTTGACCTACGTCTTCCCCTGGTGCATCTTGTACAGCTAACGGCCAGATGAAACCAATTGAAGCAACCTCAACGTCAAGCGAAGTAGTACTCACGTTGGGGTTGGGGGCCCTGTAAAGCCAGGAGAATCGCCTTAATAACTTCAGGCGAGAACATGAGCGTGGCGTCACGGTGATCAACGGTAAGAAACAGGGTCTGGTAGGCTTGTTGATGGTGGCCCGCTGGAGACCCGACGATGAATCGACGTGCGGAGAGAATGCAGGGCAACTTGAAGTCGACACTAAGACAATGTTGGGTTAAGTAAGGTGCAAGGTTTCGGTAACAGCAAGACCCAATGACGCATGGTGCGGCATCGCCTTCACGGAGCGCTAGCACAGTAGCAAGAACGCGATGCGTATCGAACCCTTGCACGATCAACACGGGAGGGGAGGTCGTGTACGAAATAGTTTGTAGTTCTGTCCTCAGCGAGGTCGCAAGGCAGATATATTGGTCCACAATCTCACTGATCAGTCACGATTCGAAGGGCGTAACTTGCCAGATTGACCAACCATGGCTCAAAGAAGGTATCATGCCCTCGCCATCCGGCGTCAATCAAAGGCAACAGGAACGCGTGTTCATGTTTCTGTGATAGAAGCTATGAGGAAAGGGGCCATGCCGATATCCCAGACCGGCATGAACTCATTGCTTGCATCGTGGTGAGTGCCAAAATGCATTAGGAGACGTGACAAGTCGAAAGACTGCGTTCAACCACCCTAGCGTCCCGGTGTTCGAGAAGCTCTATGGAGACAGGTCAGCCGACCTCAGAGGACGTGAAAAGACGTGAAGAGCGCGTTGATCGCTGTCACTGGCAGACACATGTTACTAGTCACGAAACAAATTCGATATGTCGGACTTTCGAATTGAGCTTGTCGACTTCAATTCGGGCTACAACCAGCGGTCTTCACTGTGCACCATGTTCGTCGGCGAAACCAATGAGACTCAGACTGTCCATTCTATCTCTACCTGCGAGCGTTTCCGGACAGTCGTGTTGTTGTCGTGCCGGCGCAAGGCGTTGCTACGATCCTGGCAATCCTCTTCCACCGCATTACTGATGAATGATGGCAGGCGTTCGCGTTTCTACGACAAGGCTGCTATCCATGCCTTTGAGGGTACTCGCCTCTTGATGGAGCCGCCAACTTCCAGTGCGGAGCATCAGCCTTTCGTTATCTGTTGAAATGTGAACATCTTCGCCTCATGGAGACCATGCATTCAGGAAGATACGAATGGAAGCAAGTTCTACGAGCGCTCCGCTCCTTCCCCAAATAGTCCTTTTGACCCTAATCATTAGAAGGTAGGCCGCCAAGCTTTCGTATAAAGGGTTCACTCACAGCGCGTCGTTCGGTCAAGAGTCAGCCAACCAGGGTCAGAGTACACCTTTTTGCAAATCCTTCTCACCATGTCATCCACCGAGTTGGTCCAAGTTCGCAATGCGGTCTCGCAGATATCCCGAGGTAAAGACGTTAACGAGGACAGTTGGATGGTGTGCGTGCCTCCGTCCATGGTCGTGCCATAACATTTCGACTCTTTTTCGTAGCATGTGGTGTAATACAAACTGGGGAGACCTCCTCCAGCCTGCTCCGCTCTCCATCGCCCTCCTTGGTTCACTCATGGTCATCGCCTCCAGCACAAATGATTTCTGTTAGCTACTCCCTCTTCCACGCACCAATGACATTTCGTTGACCACTACTGCGCATGCAGCGCTCATCTCTGAGAACAAGTCCTTCAAGTTTACGCACGCAAAGTACCCCTCTTCGTTCAAGACGTGTCTCCAACAAATGGTCGGCGACGGCTACACTGCATTCGAGACGGCATCACACCAAATGACGCGTATCAACAACGCGTCGGGTCAGTTACCGGAGGCGATCAAGAGGGCCGTGACCATCATCATACAGAGCACGTCCCCCATCGAGGTTGAATACTTGCTTCCGAATGCACTCGACTCGATTTCGGAACTCACTAACATATGCGTGTGGGTTTTCCCCTATGGCCGCTTGCGTGCTTCACGGCTGGAATAACATAGGCTGACGTTATGAGCCAGAGACGCGTCGCGAACGTGCGAGAGAGCGTTTGTTAATATCTCCGCACTTGCGCAGGAGATCTTGGAGTGTACGACTTACAAGGTAGGCCTACATTCGAGCACGCCCGAACCCATTTGTGCTTCACTGTCCCACAGGTCGGAAGCGTAGAACAAGTAACAGTGCGAAACGAAATACACCTCTCTATCCTTCAGCAACAGGCAGAGCAAGAAGAAAAAATGGTCAAGGAAGCCAAGGAGACATCTGAGTTGATGAAAAATGTAGGAACGCCATTGCACCAACCCTCCAAGTACATGAGAACGAGTGACTGACAATGCCATCCAGTCGTTTTCGACTGCAGAACAAGAGTTCAAGACTGCTGTCGATAGTATTCCGTCCGGGTAAGTTTCTTCGTCTCCATCTGATAACGGATATCAGTTGATGCCTTCACTAGCTGGGACATCGTGGGCATGCATGTAGTAGAAAGTTTGACGGACGCCATCACAGCTCCTATCAATGCCGTTCTTGGAAAAGCCAAAGTCAAGAGCGACTACTTGCAAACCGGCTCGTCTTCTCTTCCAGGTAGGTACACACTATTCTTCACGAATTGCACTGAACGGCGGATCATTGGTGGCATGCGCAGGGAATACGACGCAGCCTTCGGGTGAAGCACTGAGCGACCCCGCAATCTCCCTTGCTCAGCAAGTTCTCGGATTCGTCTCTAACTTAAAACTCCTCATATCTGGCGGACCCGGCGGCAAGCCTGACTGGGATAACATTCGTGGCTCAGTACGTGTTCTGTATGCAAACCTTCGTCCTTCTAGATGCCTCATTGGCGTGCCCCATTTAGAACAAAAAGAGCGGTGGCTTGTATGTACAAGCGAGCCTGGAAAGAATGATGGATCGCCTTGACAAAACCAAGCCCATCTCGTCAGAGCTCTTACCTATCCTCGAACAAGCCGTTCGCGTCACGAAAGCGGTCAACGCGACCGCGATGACCGTGGAAAGCGGCGATGACAGAGCGCTCAATAAACACAAGTCGGCAGTGAATAAGATGATCAAGGATCTTCAAGGTATCGTGACGCGGTGCAATCTCATTCTGCAGCAAACTGGAAACATCGCTACTGGCCCGGGTACCGCAAAGAGCGTCCCGGCTACCACCAGTCATACGGTATGTGGTCGTCCTATCCCTAGCGAACGATGTGGGTACAATCAAGTCCCTTGTATAGCAAGCTGCTGTCGAAGCGTCGAAATTTAGAGTGCGTACGCGCTGGACATACCTTTACGGCTAACTCACGTTCTCCACAGGTCGATCAAACGCGCGCAAATCTCGAAGCTGCACGAGAATCGTACGACAAGGCGTCCACGCGTTTGATCGAAGGCCAGCGCGAAATCACAAAGACAATCGCATCCATGACGCAATTGTCGTTGGAGAACGCCACCTTGAAAGAGATCTTACCCGTGCTCATGCAAGCCGTCAAGGCATTCACAAGTACGTATTCGCCATCTTACACGCGTTCCCGACCACCACGCCTACAATTTCCTTGTATCACAGCGCTCCGTGCCCAGTTTTCGCAAATGACCGAGTTCTTTTGCAACGTTGCGTCGCTCATCAACGACGTGATGAAACCCCAAGTAACGTCATGGGTCAAGAACATCGAGTCAAACTCCAAGATGGTCCTCGCCGGGGTCTCGCTTTCCGGTGCGCACTCTTTGCGCATGTCCATGCGTCTCGGGGTCGAGCTAATGTGGCCTTTACTAGACTGGGCGCGGCATGCAATGTATGCCCAAATGATGGGCCCGCTCAAAGTGAGCATGCTCGCCGAGCGGATCTCGCAAACATATCTGCGCGTGTCGGATTTGTATATCATGCCTGCTCAACGGTCCGAGTTTTTCTCAGCTCTACGCTGTTCGCGTCGGCTGACGGATGGCGATGGCCGTTGATTAGTGAAGTCGGACATTTACTTCAATTCCAAGAAGATAGGAGCGAGGAAGGCAAACAACTGTTCAGACGTACGTCCTTTTTCTTCATCATCCCGGCGCGATGCGCGGAGAAGAGAACGTCGATGACCTGTGACCGGGACGTACAGTAAAACTTGGCCAGGCCCAAGCGGCCATTCAAGAAAAGTCGCAGACGGCGAGTCAAAAGATACTCGAACTTGTTGCGGAGGACCAAAAGGTAAGAAGTCCAGCAAAAGCGCTTCAAAGAACGTCATCGTTGCATGTTTTTTGTTTTTGTTCTGTTTTGCTTGACCGTTGTACTGACTCTTTTTTTCTTTCCATCGTCGCTTTTGCTTTCGCTACCTGTGACATATCCTCGATTGATTCAGAAATTTGTCGGCACGATCAATCAACGTTTGGAAAGGATACAAGACACGGTTGGGCGGGCTCTACCTGCGATCAGGGAACCTGGCAAGTCTCCCCTTCCAATCTCTGATGTCTTTGATCGTTGGCCGTTGAGCTCATCTGCTTGTCATTTTTAAGTTCCACGACAGATAACGGAGGTGACAGAAGCCCATGTCGAGGAGTTTGGCCGTCAGAGAAGAGTTGTGGAGGAAGCGACGCCCCCGTATTCGGTGGACGAGCTCATGTGACGCTTTGATGTAACACGCAGATTCCATCATGCTATGCAATCCATCAGGCTGATTATTCAAATATTGACCCTCCAGTCGCGAACGAGATGGGGTGTGGGTGGGACTTTGCCTAGTATTTCTGCACCCCGTCTACGTTGCCACACTTTACACATGTATGATAGGTATGGTACATGGATCAGTTCAAGTCCGTCATGAAATACCCTGGGCCACTTCAGAACTTGTACTTGGAGACGGTCTCCCAGAACCCGACACCCTGTATCTTGGCGATCTCGAGCTCGAGCGCGCTCGGCTGGCGGCTCCCGTCCGGGGCCGCGAACGTACCCGCCCCCCAAGGTGATCCTAAATCATACGCACGCAAGACAATCAACCTACAATCCCCAAACCCAACAAAGAAAAGGACGTACCGCCGTGAACCTCGGTCAGGTTGGAGAGTTGAGCAAAAGTGCGGCTGTAACCAAGAGGGACGAAGATGATGCCGTGGTGCGCGAGCGTCGAGATCGAGTTCATGACGGTCGATTCTTGTCCACCGCCTGGCCCGCCCGAGGAGACGAACACGCCCGCAAACTTGCCCGCCAAGCCACCGCTGGCCCAGAGACCGCCCGTTGCGTCCCAAAAGGCCTGTGGAGGGGAACAGGATAGGATCAGATGTCTGATCGCTGGCCACGACGCTGCGCGCATACGGACGAAAAAAGAACACACCTTCCACTGCCCAGGGAAGTTGCCGTAACGAGTGGGAATACCAAAGAGGTAGGCGTCGAAATCTGTCAGCTGGCCGACAGAGATGACAGGGTAGTTTGGTTTGGGGGGGGCATGCATTTTGCCAAGGACTTCGACTGAGAGGGTCTCTGGGATTCTAGATGTGCGATTAGACCGATGAATCGATCGGAGAAGATAGGAGGGGAGAAAGACGTACTGGTAGATGGTTGCAGAGCCGCCAGCTGCGATAATGCCCTCCCTGACAGATTCAGCGACTGTGACCAGGACGGTGGTCAGAGCGCTCAAGAATGGCTATCGTGATGAGGCCGTCCACCTACGTTTGCCAATATGACCGTACAAAGTGTAGATAATGATGGCGACCCGTGGGGAAGACATATCAAGTAGAGATGAATTGGTATGTAGGAGTGAAAGAGGAGGTCCAGAAAAGTTCGATGGGGCTCATTGCGGGGGAATTGAACCGGTATTTGTAGCATTCCATGTTCAAGTCGGAATGGCGAGATTTTGTCATCGGAGTGGCGGCGGTGATTAACCGCTGCCAGGTAGGGCACATAAAGGACACGCCCATCCGCCTAGCGCCTTACGGTCGTAGTAAGCATGTACAAAAACGCGCATTGGTACTCACGAGAATCCACGGTCTCAAGGCACAATAGCGTCGAGCTGACCAATGTCTGGCGTGTGATCCGTTCAACCATAATCTCCACTTCTGTGAGTCATCATATGCAGTACTGACGCTGGTTAGACATATGCCTCGCCATCGGGAATTCAGGTGCACTTTACGTTTCGGCAAGACCCGGCGTTGGGAAGAAGTTGTTGACATGACCAATGACCATTCCTTGCGTCTTATCAGAACCACCTAGCTTCAGCCCGTGCCAAAACACGGCACACGGAGTGCAACACCCGTACTATTGTAACCCCAGGAACGGGCAAGAGAGCGAGGGAAAGCAGAGTGTGTATAAGGGAACCGTGGTGTGTCCAAGACCGGTCGACTCCGGCATATGTCATTCTCTTCGCAGTGCGTTGCGTGGATGCACGTTTCACCTGAGCCCTCGCCAAAAGGTCGCACATGGGTCCCAATGATATCTACCAGTGAGGACCATTCAGACTGTAAAGCCAATGAATAACCTCCTCTTTTTTTACTTCCGGGTCGAGTCAGCACACGTCTTATCAGTGTCTGAATCTTAATCACAGCAAGATAAGGGGACCGCCGCCGGAGAGAAAGTTACCTTGCTTGCAAAGCAAGGTCCATAACAAGTGACTTCCGTTGTGGATTCGCATATGGTCCCCCTTTGGACTCAGACTGATCAGGCTGCAACTTGTTGATCAACACTTTCGATGAAACTCATACTGGCGCGATGATCCTTCCTGCGCCCGACCTCGAGTAGGTTGCGTCGGGGACTCTACTCGCACCCTTACGCTGATGCTTCCGCCACCAATCATTCATGTCCAATCTGGCAATGCTGTAGCTTATTACTAGAGTGGCATTGGCACGATGTGCCACTGCTGTTCTGATTGCCACCGAGAACTAGCTACAATAGGCTTGATCATACACTATGCTTTAAGTCTACAAAGTCCGTCGAATCGATCAGAACTTAAACCTGGAGACGGTCTCCCAGAATCCGAGACCTTGGAGCCTGGCGAGCTCAAGTTCAAGAGGAGTTGGCTGGCGAGCGCCATTAGCACCAGCAAACGTGCCCGCCCCCCAAGGCGAACCTATCATGCACGTGAGAGCTGACGGTACGGGTTGAAACCATAACCAACGTACCACCTCGGACCTCGTCGAGGTTGGCTAGGATACTAAAGGTGCGACTGTAGCCAAGAGGGACAAAGCACATGCCATGATGCATCAGGGTCGAGAGGGAACTAATGACGGTAGCCTCCTGACCACCACCCGGCGTGCCCGTGGAGACAAACACGCCAGCAAACTTGCCCGCCAAAGCACCTTTCATCCAGAGCCCACCGGTCGCATCCCAAAACGCCTTGAGGGGACGCGATAAGATTAGCGCTTGGGAACGACAGCATTACGAAATCAAAAGATGCCCACCTTCCACTGCGCGGGGAAGTTACCATAGCGAGTAGGGATGCCGAACATGTACGCGTCAAACTCGGGAAGCTGAGCGGGTGTGATGACTGGGTAGTCTGGTTTAGGGGGTGCATGCATTTTGGCTAGCACTTCGTCCGAGAGGGTCTCTGTAATTCTAGACGGAAGAGTGGATCGACGGCCGACGCACAGAGATAGGATAAGACATACTGGTAGATGGAGGCCGAGCCGCCAGCATCCGCAATGCCTTGTTTGACGGATTCCGCCACTAGGGTTGAGGTGGTCAGGGGTAGGCTAAATTCAAGACAGTCGGATGGGATCCTCACGCTTGGCGATATGGCCGTACATCGAATAGATGATGATCGCGACTCTGGGTGAAGACATGGTGTGAGGAATAAGAGAACGGGTTGTTTGTATTTCTGGCCCTGCCGTCGAAATTGTAATCACAGCCGATGTTTAGGAGACATTGCAATGCTGGGTTATGACACCTCCACTCGTCATGATGTCATCAAATCGCGTCCCTGGAAGAAAGAGCTCAGACTCGCCAGATGAGTACTGCATGATCAATCCTTGGCAATCCCGAGATTGCACAGTGCTGAATCATTGGCCGATCGGCCGGGGTTTCATTGTCGTACGTACGCCATGAACATATACGATTGCGCTGCTGAGCAACTCGTTGTTATTTTGGCGTCTCAACTGAAAATATAGGATAACATGCCGCTTCGGAGGCCATTCGAAACTGTGTCTCGTGTAGTGCGCAACAGCGAGTCAGCGACAGTCTGCCAATTTGGAAACCGGCCGAAGCTCAGGTTGTTGTGTTGAGCTCGAGGCTCTGACCAATAGAACTTGCGCGGAAGTCGTGGGTTCTAGGTCTCGTCTCTGAGCGAGACACTAGGCAGAAAGCTTTGCTTCTGAATCAATTGGAGATGCCTTTTAGGTCCTCGCTTGAATCGCTTCGACCCATGAGAAAGTGGGTGTGTGATAATACGACCTATTCGGGTTTACTTGACATTCGTCACCTTTTCATGATGTGCTTTTTCTTCACATCGATGCTGAAACGTGTTGGTGCCCCTCACAGATTGGCTTTTCTCGATTTGGGTGCCTCTTTCCAGGGCCCAAGCTATCGGCGTTCCGTGGATGGGAAATCCAAACCAAATCCATGTCGGAAATTGATGTGCGGTACGGTCTTCCTAAGATCCAGTCACGTCCTTCGCTCACAATACTAATGGCATAAAAGCAGATCATGTGGTTGATAGCAATCATTCGCAGGCCGTCGCACCATACAACGCCGTCCCACGCCTGATACGTGCTCTTCAACCTCTTTTTCCTCCCATAGGCGGCCTACTATTCCCTCACACACTACTGTGTCGCATCTTTTAGACGAATCTTCGGAATGTGTTTCCCTGGAAAGCGGCAAAGGAACAACTTTACCGAAACAAATCCGGAACGAACATCTGCCCCCATTCCACCACCACCACCCCCCTCAGCGCCTACCACTTCTGAACGACCAGAAACCTCCAAGTCGACCCCCCGAGTTGCCATCGTCATCTACTCCCTCTACGGGCATATTGCCAAACGTGTGTCTCATCTTTCTCTCACTCGTTTAAAGCCCCGACCCTTTCTTCGCAGTCGCCGAGGCTGTCAAGAGCGGTGTCAGCAACGCCGGTGGTAGTGCTACGATCTACCAGTAAGTGTCGTTGCCTCACATTTTACGTGTCTTGTCGACTAACACGGCGTATAGAATCCAAGAGACCCTTTCTGAGGACATTTTGGAGCTCGTCAAGGCCCCCCCACGCCCAGACTATCCCATCCTTCTCCCTGACGACCTCGTCAACTATGACGCATTCCTTTTCGGTATTCCTACTCGCTTCGGTAACTTTCCCGTGCAGTGGAAGGTACGTCCTCAAACCCATGTATCACATCGTGTCTCATCGGATTCATCAGGCATTCTGGGACGCAACCGGCCCACTGTGGGTAAAGGGCGCCCTTGCTGGCAAGATGTGCGGTGTCTTTGTCTCCACCGGCACCCAAGGGGGTGGACAAGAGATCGCCGTCGCCAACACCCTCTCCACCTTTGTCCACCACGGACTGATCTATGTCCCCTTCGGGTACAAACATGCCTTCTCTCAACTGTCCAACTTGACCGAGATCCACGGTGGTACGTCCACATGCCATCTGTGTCTTCCTCTCCAGCGCCTAATCTTATTGCCGAATTCCTTCTTTTCTCATGCCAGGCTCTCCTTGGGGTGCGGGAACGTTTGCGGGCACGGATGGCTCCCGCCAACCTTCTCCGCTCGAATTGGAAATCGCATCTCTGCAGGGTAAGGCCTTCTGGGATGTCGTCGCCAGGTACCACAGTTTCTCCGAGTGAAGTTCGTCGCCGTTCTCGTCGCCATCCGCACGCGCGTTTATTTGGCCCGGTGGTCGGCTGTTGTGCGTTTTATACCACTCTTGAGATATGATTCCGATTCGTCGACGTTTTGAGACGACGTTACTTGATGTAAAACCTACATACGTAGTGGGCAACTTCTCTCGCCCTGGACATGTGTAAAACGGTGTATCACGCCCTCACCCAACAAAGAGTGGACCTCATCGCATCACTCCTTCTCCTTTTCTCATGCAAGTACTTGTCACCCACCGCCGGGGCCGCAAGATGCTTGTCGCGGGTTATTCTTGCCAGCATTGCCGGCCGCCGCGACCTGTTCGCCAAGGGACAGACGATCGATTGACAAAAAAAAAACATCCAGATATGTATTCGTCATGGTGATATTATGTTTGGAGACACTCCGGGCCGTCACGGTGGACACAATCAACTGTAACGTTTACACGACACCGGTATCACTAGACCTTCAAGTTGGTTCTCATCAAAAGCCTGGTTGAAGCGATCAAGACCGCAGTTTTCTGTGTTTCGTTTTGGAATAGCACAGGGTAACTTCAGGGTCTGGCGTATTTTTGGAAACATTGCTGCAACTTTACATAGATCTCACACACGGTCCGAGATCTTCGGAGTGATTATCATTGCACGCATTCCCCGACAAGACGTACTACATATACCACATTCCGAATGAACAGTTTCATAGTTCCCATAGTAAATTTGTTGGCGCACTGCGGTTTGTTGAACGACCTCCGTCATCGTTCGTCATAGCACACCATCTTAGCACACCATTCCATACTCTTTGCCTAGCCGGTCGGAGGCTGGGGTATATAAACCCCCCTTCCATTGTACGTTCACTAGCCGTCTTCCCTCATGTTGTGGCTCATCCTCATATATCTATTCTTTTGCAGTCGCTGGTTCCAACAAAATGCGTCACGCCCGACCCACCCTACCCCGATTCCACATCCAAGATATGACAGTGACACATTCGAGCGACCCGGCGGCCACGACCGTATCATTAGTCTCCGCATGAAACAGACCGACGTCACTTGAAGAGAACGGGACCGGCGGTGTCATGATAAGATCAAATTGAATCCAGACCTCGATCAACGTTTCTTTCTTTCTCCTATTCCTAGAGAAAAGAAAGAGTATGTTGTAAGCACCCTCGTGTCAGCATACGTTTTTGATGCCAGAGTTTGTGACCTAAATGTTACGCGCACCGAGCGCTCGACGGCGCGTGGAAACGTAGACACAACATTGGGAACGGAAACGAAACGTTGATCGTCGTGGGATTGCAAGCATGAACCTACAGGTGCAAGTCTGCGACATCATCCAGTGCGCTAAGAGAAGCCAATGTCGTCGGCCCAGCCAAGACCCGGATTCAGACCTAACCGATCTCCCGCGTCGTCGTCCATGGGCCCCCAAGACCCTTCTTCCTTTCCTTTGACGGCCTACACGCGATGGATGAGCACCCGCGGATTAACGATAGACGAGTGGAGGAACGTGGGGAAACAACGCGTCACATCGCTCGGAACCAACACCACATCGCAGATTCGTAAACGCTATACGCACCTTGATCAAATACTCCTTACTCCTCGCCATTTCCCTTTCCAGGCTAGCCAAGAGCGCAGCTTGTTCTTGAGCGTGCGCAAGGACACTGTCCACGTCTGCCTTGTTGAACGTGACGCGTGGATCAAAGAAGGAGACCGTTCCGTCCGCGGATAGTTGTGCGGATATCTCCGAGGATGCAATCTGTTCCGCGTTTTTGCTTGTGAGCATGGCCACCGCGACGGCACGCGTATATTGTATGAAAGAACACTCACCATGTCGAGAATTAAAGCTCGGACCTGGTCTACGTTCTCAATTCCGACAACATGGGCAATGTCAGACAAGTGGAGCGTAAGGTATGTTGACGTCAGTTTCTTAATCGACCATCGAGGCGCGCGTTCCAGTGCTTGAAGCACCAAACCAAGTGTCCTTTCCTATCGGAGTAAATCAGTATTCCATGTCACAAGTGTCATCCGTATCAATACGGACAGTGGCGAAGACGGCCTCCCCCTCCACGATGGAGCGCAAGTCAGCCCTGCGATCCGGATACGCGTTCACAAACGCGGAATACGGCGTGCCCTTGAGAAGTCGAAGCAACACTGGGTTAATGTACTTTGGCGGTGGCGTCGTCTGTCGAGAACGTTCAGCGGGAGTTCATATCTGTCAAGAGGTAGGGTCTACCTTGCCCTCATGGATCAGCTGTACGAGAACCAGCTTCTTGAGCGCTTCCATCTGAATGGCCGCGGCAGCCGGGCCTGGACTACATGCACATATCTCGAAGAACTCTTTTGCTTCAGCCCAACGCTTCAGCCCGGCGCACACCATACCCCCTGCATAATGATACACCAAGTTGTCGTTGTAATGCAAGTCCGAAATCGAAGTATCTATTATT
Source organism: Boletus coccyginus (assembly GCA_025782845.1). Lineage (NCBI taxonomy): Eukaryota > Fungi > Basidiomycota > Agaricomycetes > Boletales > Boletaceae > Boletus > Boletus coccyginus. The sequence continues at coordinate 27,895 of JAHZSR010000077.1, forward strand.
GTAACTGGGTGTGCCAGAACGGGAAGAGCCGCGGTGAAATGCCTGGTTGATACGCATGTCTATCCAAGTTTCGTTTGGGATAAAAGTTCAAGACAGACGAAAGATGGCGCTTACTTTGAGGAAAATGGGATGAACGGTCGTCAGGTGCGAGAGAGACGGTGCGTATCTGGTCAACAGATCAAACAGGGGTTGGATAGCAAGCGAAAGCTGTCCATTTCGAGGAAATCAGAATCGCATTTTCCTTCCGGATCGAACACTGCTCACGTTCCCCGCTGTCTCTGCAAGTAACGGTATTCCACTTGCTAGGAGCGTGACTAAAATAAAATGAGATATGACATGACCTCACAATAAAAAACCCATCTCCACCTCTGTCGGGTGCATACCGAGCCTGCTCCGGCACGAACGCCCTGCAAAACTCGGCCACATAATTCAACGGAAGGTTCGGTGCGCCAGTCATGTTCAACCGCGCAGCGCTACCATGCGTCATGACCAGGTCATCAAGTAAGACAAGTTCGGCGCGACGAACACGACTCACAGGATATGCAATATACCGAGCGTGTTCGCTTGAATATCCAACACGCTCAACGGGTCCTGTCCATCCGGCAGCAAGCTCGCAAGGATCACGTCCCGCACCTCCTTGGGCGCAAACATTTTGAGTTGCTGGTTCAAATGCGACGGCGAGACGGCGGTCGTGATTGCTGTGATGACGTTGACGAGCGAGACATTGTTACTGTTTTCGGTGGGTGGGGTCGGCACCTGCGTTTGCGTTTGCGTTTGCGTTTGCGCGGGCGCTTGTGATTGAACTGGAGAGGGCTGTTCCTGCACGTCAGGTTCGAGTTGGGGGGTTGGTTGTTCCGGTGGTGTTGGAAGATTCGGTTGACTCATGGTTCCAAGATGTAGCCCGCGACGACGGTCAGCGGGTGGCGCACGATTCGGCGATCGCTGTAAGCGTGATCAACGCTGTCGATGTCTTTCTTTTTTTCTCTCCAAAGATGCGGATACGACGGCTCACGGTCGCGAAGAATAGATCGCGAGGGGCGTCTGACGTCCCTGTGTGTGATCAGATACGAAAATTCGAGCGCAAGGGCTAGTCAAGCTTGAGATTTTCACCGAAGCTTGAGCCGACGTTGATACGGGGCAGTACCACACTCGATATGCAGAGCGCCAATGGATCAAAGGAGAGGACTAGGGGGCGCAAGGGAACACAATAATGAGATTACGTAAGAGTCACGGAGGGAGTAACGAACTCAGGAATTCTAGATACCACAAGATGGCAGACGAGCGTCGCTCGATAGGAAAACATACGCGAAAAATCTAGACCAATATCTATAAAATTACACACAAGTGGGACGCGCTGGACGAATTGAGAGTCTACAGTCTATGTGAGTTGCTATAACGAGAAAACACCATGCTGTCGTACAACCTCGCGCATCCGAACACGTTCACTCCCTCCTGTATTTTTGGTAATAGTGAATAAGGCCGGTGGTCTACAATGTACAGAGTGAGCATCCCTTTGGTCGTTATTCCTCATGACACTGACCGAACTGTCGTGCCCGGTGACATCCGAAGGTTTGCCGAGTTGGGACAAAATGTTCTTCGCAAGGACCTTTCCAAGTTCGACACCCATTTGGTCTGTGATCCGCAAATTCAACACTGAAAAGACGGTAGTGAAAGTATATCAAGCTCACCAAAGGAGTTGATGCCCCAGATGACGCCTTGAGTAAAGATCTTGTGCTCGTAGAGAGCAATGAGAGCGCCGAGCGTCTTAGGGGTCAAAAGTGGAAACATGATGCTATTGCTCGGACGGTTTCCTTCAAACACCTTGCTCTTCACCAGCGCCTCGCTTGCGCCACTCCCGAGTTCCTTGCGAACTTGCTCCTCTGTCTTGCCGAACGCCAATGCTTCGGGCTGCGCAAAGAAGTTGGAGAGCAGAATGCGGTGGTGCTTCGAGTTGGCGATGGGGTTGTGCGAGGTTGCTGGGGCGATGAAATCGGCAGGGATCAACTTCGTTCCCTGGTGGACGAGCTGGTAGAATGAGTGTTGGCCGTTAGTGCCAGCAGCACCCCAGATGATTGGCTGCGCAGGAAACGCGTCAGTCAAGTAGTAATACGATACGCCATAAGACCTACGCCAGTCTGATAGTCGACACGCTGGCCACCCTTGGTGACGAATTTACCGTTTGACTCCATATCTCCCTGCTGGAAGTAGTCTGCGAACTTGTGGAGGTATTGATCATACGGCAAAAGAGCATGCGTCTGAGCGCCGTAGAAGTCATTGTACCAGATGCCGATAACAGCGAGCAGGACCGGAAGGTTGCTCTCCAAGGGGGTCTCCTTGAAGTGCTTGTCCATACCATGAGCACCCTTCAAGAGGGACTCAAAGTTATCATAGCCGATATACAGAGCGATGGAGAGACCAATTGCACTCCACAGGCTGTAGCGGCCACCGACCCAGTCCCAGAACTGGAACATGTTCGCGGCATCAATACCGAAGGCTTGAACAGCCTTGGTGTTCGTGGAGAGGGCTACAAAGTGCTTGGCGACGTGAGTCTTGTCCTTGGCAAAGGCCAAGAACCAGTCCCTCGCGGACTCTGCATTCGTGATAGTCTCTTGGGTAGTAAACGTCTTGCTAGCGATGATGAACAGGGTACGTTCTGGGTCGCAGACCCTGACGGTCTCGGCAAGGTGTGTTCCGTCGATGTTGGAGATAAAGTGGACAGTGAGGTCCCGCTTCGCATAAGCCTTGAGGGCCTCAGTCACCATGACGGGACCCAAATCAGAACCACCGATACCGATGTTGACGATGGTGTTGATGGTTTTCCCGGTGTAACCTTTCCAAGCACCACTTCGGATGGCCTCAGAGAACTCCTTGATGTGCGCGAGCACACCAGCAACTTCGTCGACGCCGCCCTCTTGGATCTGGAAGTCATTGAAATCACGCAGGGCGACGTGTAGGACGGCACGATTTTCTGACGTGTTGATGTGCTCTCCGGCGAACATCCTGTCGCGATGGGTCTCGACCTGGGCCTCCCGCGCGAGAGATAGGAGTATGTCAAGGATCGGCTGCGTGATCAGGTTCTTGGAGTAGTCGAGAAGGAAAGTGGTGGCGGGATCGGTAGGGTCCACATATTCTTTTGAGAACGTAGAGAAGCGATTGGGATCCTGGGCGAAGAGGTCGGACAGGATAAGCCTTGTATGCTCGGCGTCATAGGTCTGCTGGAGCTTCTGCCAGGCAGCATACTCTGACCGCATCGTTGAGCATTGCTAGCGCACTGACTTTTTTCGACGCACCAGTAGCAAGCTTTCCGCTCATGATAACGCAGCGGGGGGACAAGTGTCAGAGGCGTAAGCCGAACGTTCACCGGTTTATACGTTCAGTCCCAGTCACCGATCGTGGGAACCTCAATTAACGGACTCCTCCCCGAAGACCAATGGGAGACGTTGTCCCTATCAATTTGCCCACACACTGCTCGAGATGAAAGAAAACCCTTGATTTTCCCTCTCTGCAGCCGTGCGCTGTGTTCCCATAAGCTGGCACGCACGTGTGTGCTGACTTACATGCTTGGCACGTATGGCGACATGCCAGCTCCGCTGAGAATGTCAATTTCTATCATCCAAACTTCAACGAATGTGTAGCTCGAAAGCACGGTGCACCAGCAACTTGAACCGGGGACTGAAATAACATCATGCCCATCGAGAGAAAAATACAACTCACAGACAGCTCAAGAACTTGCCGGGGCCTGTCTCAAGCTGTAATGCGCCGATTGCGAATTCCAGTTGTCACACACTCTCAATCCCTTGACAGGCAGGTATGTGCCTAGCCAGAATCATCAAAATCGGGTGTGGCATCCGACGTGACACAGGGCATTCAAATTTCAACACTGTAAATCCTTGCGGCCAGCCAATGACTCGGGCCTGACAGCGAGCAGTATTTGCAGCAGTCGAGCACGTATCGACGAGTGTAGCATGAATGATGACGCACCAAGTGAGAGTTGAATCCCACGTTTTTCCTGAAGAGCGAGCAACCATTTGATTCTGGACTCGAATAGGAAAGCTAAACCTGAAGCAGCTAGCAATATACGGTGTTTGGGCATTGGCCAAGAGTCCAGCACCGAATCATCGGTGAAAATCAGTTCTAAGACTGCTTGACGAGCGTTGATGAGTAGGGTAATATACCAGTGCTCCAGTCATCTTGAACCTCCAAGCGTGCGTCAGGCGTGGCCTCACCCTGCGCCACGCGTAAACGCGATGCCGGCCAGCACACAGCGTCACGGCGATTCCTTGGAGCAGAATTTGTTCCTGGATGAAATACACTTTGGAGACTCCGGCTAACGATGTATCGGCCGCAATTGTCCAACGAGCCTCAGTGCCACGCCCAGGTTACTCGCAGGGATGCCTATTGAAAATTCTACCTTGACAGATTAGCCGCAAATGACAAGTGCGGCCGCTCTGCCAGTGCATTCCACTCCTTGAAATGAGTCGGACCGAAGTCCATCATTTCAAGGTTGGTAATATGTAGTCAAATCTTCATGCTGTACCTATGTTCTCGCGCTGCAGGTACGCCTCGAAAGTGGTTTGGGCAATGAATTCGGCGACCTGGCCGTTGATGGCACGTCACCTCACCCCTAGGGGACCCATCGCGCTGGGTTCCAGACATCACGGGAATCCAGGATTTCTGGTAAGGCGTTGTAATTCCTTGCCAAGTCGAGCAATTAGAAGACTCGAAATAATAATGATTGATATGGTCAATGTCTTATATTCAATTCCCGGGCTAGGTTCGGCGGTCCATATGCATATGGCAGTGAGTGATGTCACACATCACCCAGCACACCGAATGTGGCCAAGGTGTGTCTATCACATCAAAGATAGCAAGTTGCGAAATCAATTACCATGTTTCGTCCTCTGAGCAACAAGCATAGGGCCGTCATAAGTGTCGCACGTCACACAGGGGTTGCCTTGTTGCCATGGTGTGTTTAATCACGGGAATCCAGGATTTCTGGTAAGGCGTTGTAATTCCTTGCCAAGTCGAGCAATTAGAAAACTCGAAATAATAATGATTGATATGGTCAATGTCTTATATTCAATTCCCGGGCTAGGTTTGGCGGTCCATATGCATATGGCAGTCAGCAATGTCACACATCACCCAGCACACCGAATGTGGCCAAGGTGTGTCCATCACATCAAAGATAGCAAGTTGCGAAATCAATTACTATGTTTCGTCCTCTGAGCAACAAGCATAGGGCCGTCATCAGTGTCGCACATCACACAGGGGTTGCCTTGTTGCCATGGTGTGTCCGACGGGTCCCTGATGGCAAGTCATGAAAACAGCTCCATTGCTAGGTTTGCGAGCAAAGGTGTGCCAGGGCGATGACTTTGGGCAGTCAGTGAATTGTTGGTACATGTGGAACACTGTAATAATACCAAAACAAGTCGGAAAATGCAATCAGAGCGAGACAAAATAGCAAGTAGTGAGGTGGAACTATTGCTAGGTTCGCGGGCAAAGGTGTGTCAGAGCTATGAGTGTGAGCAGTTGGTGGAATGCTGGTACGTACGGGGCATTGTGGCAATATCGAAACCTGTTAGAAATAAGCAACCCGCACGCGATAAGATTTGGTGCTCAGGCGAACATCCGTCCATCAGACAGTGTCTGCCCATATGCAACAGTGTGACCCTAGAGATCAAATGCTATCTGAATTGCCCACACTCACAGTGGATTTCAGTGTATTGAATGTCACAAAACTCGGCTGGATGGGCTTTCATGGATAATGTGTCCATTTCTATCCAGCAATCCTCGTTGCGGTATGCTACGAGTCTTTGTCAAATGAGTGCGTGCATGAGAAAAAAGGACCAGACATGCACTCGCCACAAGAGTTTGCGGGCGTTCGGCGGGTGACGTTCATGTGAGGTGTTGAGTGTTGTGCTGACAGTGAGGAGGCTCCCCATGCAGGCTTTCGAGGATCAATGTCATTCGGGCTCAGTTCCGTTGGAGCCAGACTGAAGATCAAGCACAATACATTCTTGACATATACAGTATACTACATATTCTCGACTCAGAGACATTGCTGTCCGTTCGCGCCATCAGTGGTGATTCTGCGCCCTTTCAATGACTTTGCCATGGACTTGCTGGCCGTGCGATCAGGCTTGAGCACGAAGGCAAACGTGGGGCCAAAGACTGCTCTGGAGACTCCAATGAGCAGCGTCTATCACACATGTTGAGTGAGCAACTTACCTGTTCCACCACAACAACAGCTCCTTGATGAACTTGTGCTCGTCCTCAGTGGTTGTCTCCTCAAACCACTCCACGATTGAATTATAGAACTCATGCATGTCGAACACGCTGTCTACAAGGGCCCATGACCCACATGCTGACAGGGCAAACCGAAGCTAGAATCAAGTTGAACAGAGTGAGCGTCCCACAGTTGCAATGGACAGTGGGTCGACGGCGTACCTGGCAAGCTGCATAGGCTATGGCACGGAGCTGAACAGTCTTCATGCCTATCAGGTTAGCAATGTTCGGGCGCGTCCGTCTTTCACCCCGACCACGTTTCCTGGAAGGCCTGGAGTTTTGAACTTCATTATCCAAGCCTTCCGTGGATGTTGGGGATATAAATATTGCTTTGAAGGCCTGGGGAGTAAAGTGAGCGATGGCTTGACGTGTTCAAGTGGTGGACCTACCCTGACCAACATTGGGCCCTTGAACAGACCCAAGGATGGGTTCTCTGCATCAAACTGGCCATCGGGATATAAAAATGCTGGCCATGAATATGCGGTCACAAGGAACTCTGGGTGAAAATCTCGGATGTTGTCCCGATGGCTGTATCATGATGATGATGATGGTCAGTTTTGGGACGTATAGGTGACAAGCACACTTACGAGGGATTGGTCCAGTCGTAGTCAATAGGACACAAAAGTTTACCTGTGGCGTCATTGTAAAACCCCCTCCCACTCTTGTCAGCAACGGAGAGAGGAGGATCCGGCTTTGGCATGCCTTCCATGAGCCAATGGACAACCAGGACTTTGAGCTTGTGGGTATCCTCGTTGCGTGCGCAGTCTGCTCCTTTCCCGACCTGAACTTGCATGAGCAACCATGACGAAGCAGAAGTATAGGATCTACCTACCTGCTGGAGAGCAACCCTGAGGTGCGTGCCAACTGGAACGTCACGAATAGAGGGTATCCATCTTAGAAGTTCTTTGTACGTCTTATACAGACGATTCTCTCTGGGGTGAGATGTCAGCAATGTGGGTGAGACAAGATGTACGCTATGCACTCGTCGGTGTGGTTGACGATAACACCAGTTTCAGCAGCGTTGGCTTGACGGTCTGCCTCCGCTAACATGTCATCAGCCATATCGTAAAGCGACACAAGGCGTCTGATGAGACGACCTTTGGAGTGAAAATATCCTGGCCCGCTGCAACAGAAGTCGTTAGAGAACGGGCACATGGCAGTCAAGTGATGGATACTCAACGTTTTATCAGAACTGCTTCCCCCACCACTTTGGAGGACACGAACATTGTCTTCCAAGGAAGAGATTCGCGACATCATCAAAGTAGGATCTGAGTTCGGGGTGGCGGTATTTGGGGTGGACATCTCTGCGTTGGACATGTCTACAATGTGCTACAATCAGTCAAAGTAGATTATGAGGACCGGTGAATAGGGCGCAAGCGACCAATGCTCTAAAAAGAAAACGGGAAGTGAGGATTTGTCAGGCTAGGTCGGCGGGGTCAGTGCTCGCTCATCCTTATTACGTTGCTCTCCCCGAGAGGCTACACTGGAGGTCAGGGATTGGAGGGGTTGGGAGATATCGTGCTTGCTCACCCTGATTACATCGCTCTCCCCGAGAGGCTACATATCTATATCATCTAACCCACCTCTCGATCACCTGGCAGCAATCCCGTTATTCGACAGATCCTTTGCGAGAGTTGCTGGATCGTCCTGACTTCAAGATCCTTGTGCTCTGGAGTGAGGACATCGAAACTCAGTCCCTGATCGTCATGAATCTCGTGAAATGCAAGCTTGACGATGCACGCGTAGTTCTTTTGCATTGTGCAAGCCGATGGGCTCTATGTGTCGATGGGGGCTTTTGGCTGCATGCTGAACGTATACTCGCTTGGCGCGAAGATAAAAAAAGTGAGTACCTTCGCATTTGTGTCCTGCATCTGCCTAAGACTCACCTTCTGCAGTAACCACCATAGTACATCCCTCACCCCACGAAAATCTAGCGGCTTCGTATCCCGAGATCGACTACAGCGTTTTCCCTTGGGAGCATCCTTACAATTGAAGGGCTGGAGATGGCGGCACGCTCACCAGCAGGAAGGAGAAAGCTTGTTTGTGAAGATGCGGAGAACGAGTGTTGATTAATCGATTGTTGCTGAGGCCCATACTATTTTGTGACAATGCCACATGCGTGGTAACACCAAACTGCTACAAATAATCACGACCTCCGATGCACCCGCCAACTCCCTGTAGCTGAAGGACCTTGACGAAACCATGCAAACAGGGATCGAATCTATCGAACCTCAGACCGCCATCTATTCAGACCTTCAAATGTTCCAACGTAGGGGGTCGCTTTCTGAGCATAGCTCTGCCACACCCCCGTTATCCACTAGTCGATCCACCACGGACTCAGCGTCATCTTCCCCCGTCACAAGAGAGGAATTATCCTCTCCACACCCTTCACCCGAAGTCAGGAGAAAGTCGACTTCATCGGGCTATTCGGCCCCTTGTCTCCGTGACGCTTTGGAACAGCGCTTTTTCGAGAAGAACCTTAGGGGGGGAGGTGACTCTGGCATCACACCGAAGGACCTACAGAAGGTCGGAGCTGACATCTCATAGATTTGTTAGTCCACACTGACTCAATTCCAGGGAGAGAATGTTTTAGCATCAGGCATCAAAAATGCAAAGCTGCCTGCGGAAGCACTCCATCAGGCTACCCTCATGAAGCAAGCAGGCCATGAGACCAGACGCCTTCGGGCGATGGCCTCCGCATGGGAACTTAAAGAAGTGGAGCACTACCGCAAGTTCCTCGAATACCTTGTTCACCACAATGAAGATTCCCTTCAGCAATACGAGGCCACTGTCGCAGATACCGATTCGCTGGCCGAACTGCTTGCGTTCAGGTCTCGCGCATACGTGGAGGATTTCACATCATTGGTCACGTCAGATCGGCAATTGGATGTCCTCGAAGCAGTGACGGAATTCCGTGCTGCCGCTGCGTGATTCCCACAGCGAAACATGCAGGCATTGGTAAGTGATATATATAACTGTCAACCAGTAGCATTAATCACTATGTAGTTCTCGGTCGCACCCAAAGTTCACTCGTTCTTTCTCACACGCTCTGGTAGTTTTGTCTCCGTGTTGTTTAAATGAGGATCCGTGTATCGTCCGTGCTCTCCGTTTACCACACACACCCTGTTATTATCCAGCTGTTCGAATACAATGTCCTATTACTATGCTGTGGTATGGTATCCAAGACTAGAGGTTCATGTTTTAATCAATGAAGCACAGGACGACCAGACCTCGATCGTTGACCACTCCAAGCTGACCGTTAGCGATCAAGGTCAGCTGGAAAGTTCCTCCTCCACTTCTACTGGATGGGGCTCGACCAGCGAGCACAGCGACCGAGACCTCAGCTTCCATCGCGGTCAGGTTCCATTCATCCAAAACACTACCCTAGGAAACTACTCGGCTGTTTTTGATCATGGGTTTGATCTCACAGCACATGGATCATACGAATACCTCTTCAACACCGGGTACCGTCATCTTCACGAAGATTCGGTTTGCGGGGTTGGCATCCCATACAGAGCGGTGGGAGGAAGTATCCCGCCGATGGATCCACAGCTGGACATTGGCCAGCATTTTCTTCGGCCAGCAGTTCGTGATGGTGATCCCAGTCAAATGGCCAGTGCGAGGTTTGACCATGGAGGGGAGGGAGGAAGTATCCCGCCGATGGATATCAGCCAGCATTTTCTTCAGCCAGCGGTTCATGATAGCGAGCCCAGTCGAGCCGCCAGTGCGAGATTTGATCCTGTGGGAGTCCGTACCCCAAACTTCTGGTCTAAATATAAACTCACATCCTCATTAGTTGATTCCACAAACAGGACGCACGTCTCGTGTCCGACCGCGGGCCCAAGGGCCTACTGCGGTCACACTCTCAGAAGGTGCTAAAGAAGAAATTATGAACACTCTGGTCAGGTACTTCTTCACGATTAGGCCAATGCGTTCCATTGAAGAAGACAACATGTACATCACGAATGTAGTCGCTGGCTTCTTCGACCCTAACAATGGTAAATATATGGTGTCGCACACGGAAAAATGATGACCTCGTATTGGCAGACACTTGGAAGAAGGCAAGGTGGTTCCCTGAGCTCAAGAGGTCAGCCAAGCGAGCATGGCATGATATCGTCCGCCACTTCAAAGACGTCGCATGCACCAGCGTTTACACATGCTACCCTGCGCTTCAAATCCCAATCCACCAACGATGTGATCTTGTACAGGAATGGAAGCCGATTATCGATGACCTTCTCAAGGACTGGAAGTACACGGACTTGGTGGTGCACGTAGGTGTCTCCCTCTGATCAGTGATTCAATCTAACAAATGGGTTAGCGAGATGACCAGGACCCGCTCGTCTTTCCATTTCGTCACACGGCACTTACTACAGTTATGCACCAAGTGATCTGGGTCGTAAAACCCACATATCATGTGCATCTCCCCCCGAATGATGAAGGCAATGGCCTAATCAAGGTTGTCGCGTTCACGTGTGCAATCTTGCATTGGGCAATTTGCAGTCTCCAACAAGGGGCTGAGCCAGACTCTGATGCAAAAGAGTTAACACCGGTCTACAACAATGGGCTTGCACGGCTCACCTCGCTGGACACCACATACTTGGATTCATACCTTGCAGACATTTGGGCACGCGGGAAGGAGCTTCGGCGCACCTACGAGTAGATACCCTTGTTCGACGAGTCAGCATGCATCAGAGAGTGAACGCGAGTTGTTTGGGCACACGGGAAGGAGCTTCGGCGCACCTACGAGTAGATACCCTTGTTCGACGAGTCAGCATGCACCAAAAAGTGAACGCGAGTTGACTTACGATCGTTGTGGTGGGATTAAGTACCGAGTGGGCCCGTTGAATATCAGACGAAAAAAAATGAAAAGGCATGGCGGGAAGGTGGGTCACATGAGTGAAGGGGTGTTCGCTTTGACCCGTACCGTGTGGCACCCCAAGCAAACGTCCAGGCACCTGCAAATGAGCAATACCGTGTGTGAATATTGCTATATAATCTACAAGGGCCAGCGAGTGGCAAAGCCCGCTATGTTTCACACGAGTGTCTTTATCCCATGTGCAGGGAACAGCATCGGCCCCACAAATGTCACTTGATCACCATTCTATCTTACAGTAGACCCTTTTTTTTTTACTTATGTAGCGGGAATTAAAAGAGCAAACGCCTACAGCATGGCTCAAGCAAGTGGTCGTGTAGTTTTTTTACTGGTATAATACTTTGATTCTGTGCTGTCCTCATTATGCGGGTCGTGAAGCCAGTATCGCACATCAATTGATAACAACGATTGATTATCACGTGATCGCATGGTCAGTTGTAGTGTTGATGCGGCATATAGAATCTTTCTCTCGCTCACGCCGAACCTATAGTCACGTACGTTTGTCTCTTCTCTCTCTTTACTTTCTGACGTGTTCTGTGCCCCGCCAGTCCCAAATTCATGGCTACAAACCAAAGCGAGTGCCCACCTTTGAGGAGGACGTGCACACGCGCGCCCGCAGAATGTCGCATGACGAGAAGAGCGTCACTGGCCCTCGCCATTTCCTCATCGATCTCGAGGAGACCATCCGCCTCATCCCTGAGCAGGAAGACACTGACGGCGATTTCCAGATCAGCGCCACAGATGCAGGTCCCAAGATGATGGCGCTCGGAACCGCCACCAGCAATGGCTTCAAGACGTTTGACATCCGAGTATGGTTTTCTGTTGTAATCGCGACCTGTTTGATGTGCTGATGTATATATTTCAGGGAAACTACATGTTGTCTAATCTGCTTCAGGTGTGCTCGCACGGGACCATAATCGAAAGCGTATTGTCCTTGACGAAGCACGCTTGACGGAAAACCCAGTCGATCGCCTGTCGCGCATGATTAAAAACTCGTTCTGGCACTCGCTCACTCGTCGCATTGATGGGGAGGGTCTCGAAATCATCACTGCGGACCCGAAGAACTGTACTGGTCGCGTACAACCACAGGTCTATGTCCTGCATGGCGAACCAGCAATGGCAGAGTATTACCGTAAGGTGGCACGCGAAAAGCCTCACATGAACCTTGATGTCGTGGTTCTTCCCCCGAAACCTGATAACCCTTACTTCGTAAAGAGTCTCAACTCCAAGCCCGGCCTTCTCGCTTTAGCTATGAATGAAGTCGATGACGGAAAAGGTGGCCGTACACTAAAGGGAATCCCGTTCATTGTGCCCGGTGCCCACTTCAACGAGGTTTGTCTTGTCGAATCATATTGTTTTGTTTTAATTCCCTTCGATGTCTCAGCTCTACAACTGGGATTCCTACTTCATTACCCTGGGACTCCTCGTTGACGGCCAAGTCACAATGGCAAAAGGCATGGTAGACCACTTCATCTTCGAGACCAAGCATTACGGCAAGATTTTGAACGGATCTCGGAGCTACTACTTGTGCCGGACACAGCCCCCCTTCCTGACCGATATGGCGCTCCAAATATATAACCAGCTGGATCGTTCTGATATGAAGGCCAATCGTCAGTGGCTCAAACGCGTCTTACAAGCAGCGATTAAAGAATACCACACCATCTGGGTCGCTGAACCATGGATGGACCCCAAGACGGGTCTCTCCCGTTATCGCCCTGACGGCGTCGGGATTCCTCCAGAGACTGAAGCGACTCACTTCACACATATCCTCGAGCCATACGCTGCGAAGCACGGCCGATTCCTCTACATGTACATCGCTCGTCGTCGTACGACAGTTCTTTCTTTCGATTTCCGAGCTCATTTGTCCGCAAGTTCCTCCACAAGTTCTCATGTTGTGCTGCCTGTGAGCCCCCATCTTTTCATCAACTCGAAGCTTGAACAATGAGAACGATGGTACAGACAACTCTAACCACGAAGGGAATCGACCCAGGGCAAGGCTCACCGCAGGCCACTGCCATCGCTCCATCACGAACTAAGAAGTGTCGAGGAAAGCCGGGTGAACTATGTCAAACTAAACCTCGACGTACTGTTCCTCGTGCGTACTAATCTCCTTGAATTCCCTTTCGACTATTTGCTGACAGACGTCATGATACTAGCTTGCCGCATATGTTAACCTGGCACGCACGTGCAGATCTCTTCGAGAACTTTTGACAGACACGGCCACTTCAGTATTCGTCTGGAAGACTGCTCGCAGGCAAGTTCGAGGATTGCCTGACTGCCTAGCCGACATAACTGAACCCGAATATGCAAATCTACTGCTTTACTCCCGTTGCAATGTACATATAGTATCTAACTATGTATCAATGCGTCGTGTGAAATACAGTATGGAGCTGGAAACCCTCGTAGCATCTAATTATGTATCAATGCGTCGTGTGAAATATGCAGCCGGAAACCCTCGAGAGTCGGGGACTGGCGCTCGCGCTGCTATGATTTCTACCTAAGAAACTGAAGATTGTAGGCTACGGCGACCTCAAATCCAGACGTCACCAACTTTCTCGCACCGCCCTCCCTTGCCACTGCCCGCCCTCAAGCTTCGCCCACCTAATGTATGGTGTTTCCCTCATAGTTTGGGTAATCCTCTTACTGCTCATGTCCTCTGCGTTCAAGTGCCATAGCGGTTGTCCCCGTGCGTTCAATAGCAGCAGGGGTTTAAGGCAACACCGAGCAATATGTCCCATCTATGCAACGGCATATGAAGACCAAATCGCCCGAGCGGACACGACCTTCTACTTGACTGAGGGGCCCCCGAACAAGCAGATTAGACAGGGCAGAGATGGTTTACGGGTACATGTTGAATTTCTCCACTGGCCATTGCGCTAACTTTGATCCCAGGGCACTGACTCACCAAACGTATCAGTAGTTCCAAGGGATGGTGCAACCAATGTGGTCAGTGAGGTGAGTTCACACTCTGCTTCGAACATTCAAACGCTTTTCTCACTTCTTTCAGGGTACATCAAGTGAACGGTTGCATGCCATCCACCCAGACACACATGGTTCTCCACAGCCCATACCTGATCCCCGCCACCTTATGCAATCTATGTCCAATGACCCCTCCAACTTCATGCCCGTGCCGCCTGTTCCCCCTCCTGAACCACCTGTGCAATCCATGTCTGATGGCCCCGCCACCTCCGTACCCGAGCAACATCTTCCACCCCGCAACCGATGACTCCCTGTCAGGTTTCGAGACCTGCTGCCGGACCCTCCGTTGCCTGCAGTCACTCAGCCCCCCCCCTCCTCTGAATCCATCCTGCCACGCGTGTTCCTACATGTTTTCGACTCATTTCGTACGCAATTCAACCGGTTCGGCATCGCACGTGCCTACCGCCATCGCCCCTCACACGATCCCGAGTCATTCCTCTCTGCTGAGGAATTGTCCCGAACCAACAAGTCCATCCACACCAGCACAGGAGAGGGAATGAACGTTGACCACCCTCCACCATGGCCCTGGTCCAACATGACTATTTGGCAGCTCATGAGGTGGAAAGAGAGCGGGAGTGCTCACAAATCCGATTCAGAGGTCACTCGACTAGTCCATGATGTTCTCCAAGCCCCGGACTTCAACACCAACGACCTGAAAAAGTTTAATGCTTCCAGAGAGACCAGGCGGATGGATGCTGCCCAGGAGGAGATCTCTCTTGAGGATCCCTTCGGAATTGATAGGTGGCGATGCACGACCATTGAAATCTCAGTACCTACGAGGGAAAAGAATAACGAAGGCAATGGAAGGATATTCCCTGTGGAGGGGTTCCGTTACAGACCAATCACTGATGTCGTGCGCACGGTGTTTGCAGAGGCGTCGTCGAAGATGTTCCATCTTACCCCTTTCAAGAAGCTCTGGAAATCCCTGGTGACCGGTCACGAGCAGCGTGTCTACGATGAAGTCTACACGTCAGATGCATGGATTCAAGCCCAAGATGAGATAATGAAACAGAGAAGAGATGACGATTGCAAGCTGGAAAGGGTTGTTGCAGGGCTGATGTTCTGGTCCGATTCGACTCGACTCGCACAGTTCGGTCATGCATCCGCATGGCCTATTTATCTTTTCTTCGGCAATCTCTCCAAGTATGCTCGAGCTGACCCACAGTCAGGATGCTGTCATCCCATCGCCTTCATCCCTTCGGTACGTAGAATGCACTCTCTCATTTTGCTCGGAAGGTCTTACCATAGCAATCAGCTTCCTGAGTCGATCAAGAAGTTCATATCCTCGATCTCTGACAAGAAAGATAACCGCGACTTATTGACTCATTGCAAGCGAGAACTCATTCAAGCAGTCTGGAATATTCTACTCGACTGTGACTTCGTTGCAGCTTACAAGAATGGCATTGTTGTGGAATGCTTTGATGGCATTCTCAGGAGAGTATACCCGAGGATATTCACTTACTCCGCTGACTACCCAGAAAAGTGGGTAATCGATTCGCGTGCTTGTGATCTCGACGCTGAACAGCAGTAAGGGTCCTTCTTGCCACCATTTGGGACAAAGGCCACTGCCCGTGTCCTCATTGCCTGGTTCCCAAATCGACATTCCATCGCACAGGATTTGTCAGAGACGTTGCGGTGAGATTGTCTCGAGCCAGAACTTACTTTGTTGAGAAGGTTACAGCAGTCCGATGGGCAATCTATGTCCTTGGTAGGCCTTTGAAGGGTATCACCATAGAAACAATACTCAAAAATGAATCCCTGGTTCCCACTCTGGTACGCGCGCTCCCTGTCGACTGACGTTACCCAACCAGTGACCTTATGATACACCACAGAACGCTTTTTGTGAGCGATTATCCCCCTTCGGCTTCGATCTGTTCCCCCACCTGGTCGTGGATTTCCTCCACGAGTTTGAGCTTGGTGTCCTGAAGACTGTACTGAATCACTTGCTCCGCATACTACATGCTGTTGATCCTTGCAAGATTGAGATTCTCAACGAACGGTGAGCTCAAGGCCCCTTTCACAAAGCAGTTTCTGACATGTATTCTGTTAGGTTTACACAGATCTCTTCTTTCAGTCTCGGCACGATCCGCTGTTTTCCACCGGATGTCGCAGACACGAGTCAGCGCCCAGCAAGGTTTTTCGAGCAGGTGCTCCAGGTACTATAATTGCTAGGTTGATTGCTGGTGGACTGACAGAGTTCGACGTCTTGTTGCCCAGTGTGCCATTCCTGTCTTTGAAGGCCTCTTCCCTCCTACCCACGACTCCAATATTCAAGTCCTTCTGTTCCGACTCTGCGAGTGGCATGCACTGGCGAAGCTTCGGATGCACACAGACGAATCCCTGGACCTCCTTCAGCAATCCTTACGGTGCCTCAGTGCCCAGCTGCGTCATTTTCAACAACATACGTGTGCCGCATTTCACACCCATGAACTCCCAAACCAAGCAGCACAACGACAGAGGAGGGAAATGGCTGAGTATGCTGCTGGCCATCGAAAGAAAGAGCCACGATCTGCCTTGCTCCCGAAGACCTTCAATCTCAACATCTACAAGTTTCATGCCCTAGGCGATTATGTCAACACGATAAAGATGTTCGGCACAACAGACTCATACACGACTCAAGTTGTGAGTCAACTTCCAATCTCTCTTCGCTTACAAGCGCCCTACTAACTAATCTCGTTGATTTGATAGGGTGAGCTGGCTCACCATATGATAAAAAAGATGTACGCTCTCTCGAACAAGAAGGATGTCCAGGAGCAATTTGCAAGGCAAGAGCGTCGACGCACCCTCCTGAGACGGCAAGTGTCCCAGGAATTGCCGGATACAGATCTACAGGATCTTGATGTGTCGCCTGCATTGCATCACTTGATGGCATGCCAGGCACGAAAAGACAACACTTTTAGTCTTCCATTGTTCCTCTCCGAGCATGCCGATGACCCTGCCATTGAGGTGAGTGAATCTGTCGCGTGTACCTCTCATTTCCACTTACACGCATCACCGTGACAGCCGAGTTTCATGAGGTGTTTGAAGGACCACATGCTCTCGAGGTTGCACAACCTCGATTTTGATGGTGATGAACGTTCATTCACACCAAAGCAGCGAAATGAATTGCGACTCCTCAACCTCGACTGTGTGGTGGAATCAAAAATCCTTCGGATCAACTACACGACCTATGATATCCGCAGG
This sequence comes from Boletus coccyginus, assembly GCA_025782845.1. NCBI lineage: Eukaryota > Fungi > Basidiomycota > Agaricomycetes > Boletales > Boletaceae > Boletus > Boletus coccyginus. The sequence continues at coordinate 45,215 of JAHZSR010000077.1, forward strand.
GCCTATGACTGTCTACGGCCAGGCCACCTTTCTTTCCTCATGACGTTGTCGAGGGAAGATGATCCTGACCGTCACCCCTTCTGGTATTGCCAGCTGTTGAAGGCATTACACATCGAGGTCGACTTCTGTCCAAGTGGCGTAACCCATTCGAGTGAGACGTTAGAGGTGCTGTGGGTCCGTTGGCTTGGGATTGATCCTGCCCATAAGTGGGGATTCAGGCGGTGTGCACTTCCTAAGATTGGTTTTGTGCCCAAACATGGTGATAGCCCTACCTTCGGCTTTTTGGATCCCTCTCTAGTGATCCGTGGATGTCACCTCATACCCGCATTCACGGACGGTCGCACCGATCAACTATTACAGAGGGGCCAGTCAGTAGCCAGACAGTATGGGGAAACTGATGATTGGGCGGGATATTATGTGAATATGTGAGTAATCTTTTCCTCGTCGTTTTTCACTAGCGTATGCTAATGGATACAGATTTGCCGACCGAGACATGTTTGCGCGGTTCGCAGGGATCAGCATTGGTCATGACGCGGTGCTCTTAGAAAGGCATGCACACGGGCTGGCTGTTGATAATGTATATGGCAGTGACGACGACGACGATTCCCACGAGAGCGAAGAACCCAGTCTGCGGAGGGTGTCTCTAGAAAATACAAGGGGAGACGAGGACATGGATGAGGACGAGACTGAAGATGGCAGTGACAGCGACGACAGCGCGAGTGATGACAATTCCTCTCATGTCTGTTTCTAGTACGACTTAATTTAACCCATTACTGCTGGTATTCTGCCCGCTCTAGACCGGGAGTCGGGTGGACAGTTGCCCGTTACCCATCAGTCAGCACACACTGCCCTGCCTCACGAGCTGTTGTTATATACCAGTAATATTGTATGACCTGGCCAAGAACTACAGGCATGATATAAGTGGGCACGACCATGTAAAGTCCTGGACATTCTCATACATACCGTGCTAGAGTGTCGTTAATAATCAATCTGTCGTCGTTTGGTATTATATTGCCCAGCGCTCATAATATCTTACCAGCCTTTGACCATGTCGACGATTATGTGTCACATAGTTCACATTCATCGCGTCTTACAAGTAGTTATAGCGCTAGGGTGGTGGCCGTGATGGACGAGCAGAAATCAAAGGAACAAAAACGTTTTCGCGGCGACGTCGACTAGCCCCGTAGTGGCCAGCGAAATCATATAAAGACGGCCCAGTCGCCCTCAACTGCATCATACACCGTTTCTGCACTCAGCTGAACACCCACACTCGTTAAACCACCTCAACTTTCTAACCATCATAATGTTCGTTCGTCTCTTTACCGTTGCCTCCCTCGTTGCCCTCGCTGTCGCCAGCCCCGGTGCCCTCGCTGCGCGCGACCAGTGCAACACTGGCCCAGTTAACTGCTGCAACAACGTCCAGCAGGTATGTTGACACATAGATGCACCGGTCGCACTGTTGTAACACTGGTCTATTTCTAGGCGAACGACGCCAGCAGCTTGCTCGACCTGTTTGGTCTGGCTGACGTTCTCGCTGGCGTTACTGGCCAAGTCGCCTTCGGTTGCAGCCCCATCTCCGTTATTGGCATCGCTGGTAACAGTTGCATGCAACAGCCCGTTTGCTGCACTGGCAACACATTTGTGAGTCCTTTTCCTCTCTTTCGTTTTTGATGATGTGCTAATGTATGTATTGGAATATGACCAAATAATAACAAGCTACACTCGACCTCGTCATGCCGAGTAGTAATAATGACGCAGCCAGATATCTAATCAATAGGATTACATTAGCTATTGATTAGACTAGTATATAACTCGAGCTGTACATTAGGGGACAGTAGTTCTAAGTCTAACTCTTATCCCCCATCTCGTCTGAGGTCTTCACACTTCGCGCTCATCGTACTCCAACAGGTTATGAGCCCCGTGCTCTGACCTTAAACAGACGAGACACTACACTATGTCAAATCAACCACCAGTCCCACTAGGGCCACCACCGCCTCTTCCACCAGGGCCGCCGCCATCGTCATTAAACCCTAATTCCCAAACTACTACCCAGGCGGTAACCCCCTCATCTTCCGCTGCTACAATATCAGTCGCACCCGCTCCTATTTCGGGAAACTTCAACGCCCCTAAGATCGACAAACTCCGCGACGGGAACTGGCTTGCGTGGAAAACTCGCATCGCCACTGTCCTTAAGCGGAAAGAAGCGTATGAAGTAGCCGTCGGCACGGCTGTCAGACCCGCGGACCCTGCCAGTTCAGCTGCGGTAGACTGGCGGGCAAAAGATCTTATCGCGCAAGAATTAATCACCACTGCAATCAAGGATGAACAAGTCATCCATGTCTCCGAATGTGAGACTGCAGCTCAGATGTGGGAGGCACTCCGCACCATTCACGAGCCTCGTGGACAACAATCAATTTTATCTACCAAGAAAATGCTTTACAGCGCCGAGGCTAAAGAAGACGCTGACATCCCCTCGCATCTCAACAGCATGCGCTTGCTGCGGGAACGTCTTACCCTTTCCGGCCATGTCATTGACGACTTTGAATTCAAGTCCATTCTAGTCGCATCTCTCCCACGCTCGTGGGAAGGGTTTACTACATCCTATCTAGGATATCAAGGAGGAACCCAGGGAAACAGGCAGGCCCAGACGATGACCGTTCAAGAGCTTACGTCGCTCCTGATCGAGGAGTTCAAACGACGCAAGGAGAAGAATGGCTCAGGTGAATTCGCTTACACATCGGGTGGCAGTTACCAAAAGAAGAAACGTTGTGCCATATGCGGACGCACGAATCACATAACAGCAGAATGCCGCTTCAAAGGGAAGCCCAAATGTGAAATTTGTGGAAAATTTGGGCACAAAGGTACAGAATGTTGGAAAAACCCCCTCAATAAGGGAGGAGAGGGTAGAGTTGGAAAATTCGGCCGGGGAAACAAGGAACCCGAGACCAAAGGAAAGGCGCGCGTGAACATCACAAAGGATGATTCAGACAGCGATACAGTGAATTTAGAGAAAAGTTTTCTCGCCAATATAACTATAGCTAGTGATGCGGATATGCAAGAGGCCGAGCAGGCCGACTTTTCTGCTTATTCGTGGATCGCGGATTCGGGTGCTACAACTCATATTTGCGCTCAACGTGACGCATTTACTGAGTACACAGCGCTACCTGAGCGCATAGTAAAGGGACTCGGTGATAACCCTGTCTCGGCACTCGGACAAGGCACTGTAATTATTCACACATACATCAATAACCGGGCTAAGCGACTTCGGTTAACAAAGACCCTGCATGTACCTGATGCCCGTGAAAATTTACTTTCACTCGGGCGGATTGATCGCGCAGGAGGTCATATCGTCTGTGCCAAAGGCCAGCTAAGTATTTATGACTCTCACAATAATAAGGTCGCCATAGGCCGACTATACAAGAGTCTATACTACCTAGATGTACAAACTGCGGTCATACACACTAGCAATGTGGCAATGAAGATCAAACGATCTTATACCTGGGAAGAATGGCATCGCCGCCTGGGACATATCGGTATCGCTGGACTACGAAAATTACATGGCAAGAATCTAGTCGACGGATTCTCGCTCAGGGACAGCCCGCAGGACTTTCAGTGCGAGGCATGTATCCAATCAAAGATAACAAGGTTACCATTACCAAAAGAGGTTACCCGCCGGCCCCGGGAACCTGGCGAACTAACGCACACAGACGTTTGGGGGCCAGCCCGCGTTCCGTCAACACATGGATATAAATATTATGTTTCGTTCGTTGACGATGCTACACGGCATGTCACAATCAGCTATATGAAAACAAAAGACGAAACGGCTACAAAGGTAAAACAATACCTAGCCTACATAGAAAGACAACAGAACCACGTTCCAAAAACAGTAAGAGCTGATAATGGACGCGAGTATGTCAACAAAGACCTTCGATCTTGGTTTCTCGATCGAGGAATTGAAATACAAACAACGGCACCGTACACGCCCGAACAGAATGGTGTGGCGGAATGATGGAATAGAACTGTCGTAGAATTAGGGAGAGCTATGTTACTCGCCCATGATCTGCCAAATGAGTTGTGGCCTGAGGCAATGAGCCATGCCACCTACATACGAAACCGTGCCTACACGAAAGCATTGCCTGACAGTACGCCATACGAAAAGTGGACGGGAACGCGTCCGGATATCTCGTACATTCAAGAATTTGGACACCCGGTATGGATTCTCAATCAGGAGATTAATCCCTCCAAACTAGGTGCTCAAGCAAAGAAACATATCTTTATTGGCTACAAAGATGGACCAAAAGCGATCAAGTACTACGATATTGAAAAGAAAACAATAAAGGTATCGCGCGAGTACCGCTGGCCATTGACTACTATCGAACATCGGTTTGAGGGGGAGAACGGAGGTACCAAACCTCTGTCCGATGGAAGTAAACGAAACAATCCAGATGACGCTGAAAAAGACAATAATAAGCGTCAGAAGATCGATACGGATCAGCAGGACAATAACAACCTACCTGACTTGATACCAAGCGATTCGGATGACGACGATAACGATCGCCAATCAGCATCCACTGCTGCTGCCGCTGCGTACATGGCATTCACCGAGACGAACATACCCGAAAGAGAACCTAAAACGCTCTCTGAAGCAAAGAGCTCACCCGAATGGCCAGAATGGGAAAAAGCCATTCGTACAGAGCTGGAAACGTTAGAACGGATGGGTACATGGGAGCTTGTGGACGCACCCGAAAACAGAAAACCTGTCACGAACAAATGGGTCTTCGTCAAGAAATACGATAAGGACGGAAACTTACAAAAGTATAAAGCACGTCTAGTTGCTAGAGGATTCAGTCAAATCCCTGGCATGGATTATAATGAGACGTACTCACCTGTCGTCCGACTCGAGACTATACGAGCAATACTTGCACTCGCTGTAGCCGAGGACTGGGAGATTCAGCAAATGGACGTGAAGGGAGCTTACCTAAACGGGAAGCTCAAAGAGGAAATATACATGAATCAGCCCGAAGGCTTTGGCGATGCCACATCGCGGCTGTGCCGGCTAGTAAAGACACTTTATGGACTTAAGCAGTCCGGCCGCGAATGGAACGAAGAGCTAGACGGCAAGCTCAGTGCAATAAAATTCAGCCGATTGCGCTCAGACCCGTGTGTCTACATACGACGAACGGGAACTGTAATTGAGATCATCACCGTATGGGTTGATGACCTCCTACTTTTCACGAACAGCAAAGGTCAAATGGATATATTAAAGAATGACCTAAAAGGGTTATTTGATATTACCGATCTAGGCGAGCCGAACAAACTAGTTGGCCTCGAGTTCACACGCGACCGAGAACGCGGGACACTGTCTATACGACAAACACAATATATTGAAAGCATACTGGAAAAGTACGGTATGCATAACGCCAATCCAGTATCTACCCCGCTCGATCCAAACATAAAACTCGAGCCGCAAGACAAAGACACACAGCCACAATCCCAAGAAGGGAACTACGCGTCGCTAACGGGATCACTGATGTATGCCGCGATAGGCACACGTCCCGATATAGCATACGCCGTGAACAAACTCTGTTCGTTCAATAGTAATCCAAGTTTGACCCATTGGACGGCCGCGAAACGGATACTACGATATCTGAGTGGTACGAAACAAATGGGAATCACCTATGCTAAGAACAGACATAAAAATGAGTTTTACGGCTATGCAGATGCGAGTTTCGCAAGTAACAGCGACCTAACATCGACTAGTGGCAACGTGTTTATACTAAATGGAGGTGCAATCACGTGGTCCTCAAAGAAGGAAACTACGACGGCGCTGTCCACAGCTGAAGCAGAATTCTCGTCAATGGCGAGAGCAGGAAAAGATATCATTTGGCTCAGAAACCTATACAGTGAAATAGGATATGAACCGAAAAACGCGACCATACTCTACGGCGACAACAAGTCCGCCATCTCTATCGCGACCAACGCTCAATTTCATAAGCGTGCGAAATATTTTGACTTATCTAATCTCTTCATGAGAGAGAGAATCAAAATAGGATGGATCACACTGATCTACTGTCGGACGGATGATATGACCGCCGACATACTAACTAAGGCTCTACCACGAGCTAAACACTTACAACACTCCAAAGGACTCGGCCTACGTTAGGCTTGAGGGGGAGTATTGGAATACGACCAAATAATAACAAGCTACACTCGACCTCGTCATGCCGAGTAGTAATAATGACGCAGCCAGATATCTAATCAATAGGATTACATTAGCTATTGATTAGACTAGTATATAACTCGAGCTGTACATTAGGGGACAGTAGTTCTAAGTCTAACTCTTATCCCCCATCTCGTCTGAGGTCTTCACACTTCGCGCTCATCGTACTCCAACAGTATGATTACAGAACGGCCTCATCCAAACAGGCTGCACCCCTATCAATGCCAACCTCTAGGTCTTGAGCTGAGTGTAGAATGAAGATAACCGAACGTTTGGCTGTCCATAGAGCTGTCTAGTAGCGTCAGTCTTGGTGCCACCCTAATAACACTCCTTTATAATATCGCCAAGTGACTCAGGGGACAAGCCGTTCCTTACGAGCGTGATGCATAGCACATCAGACCTTTTGCGGTAGGATGATAGCTCGACACTCTGGCGGGCCGGTTGAGCAGACCTTCTGGAATTGTATGTACATATCTCCTCGGTTTGGCTTGTCAACTGGACAGGGATCTTACAGCATGATGTACTCAATGAATGGACCTTTCTTTGTCCGACGCCCGAGGCTTTTAATATCTGGGGTACAGAGGCATGCTTCATGCATCCTTTTATGCTGCTTTCCATGCATCTAATGCGCAGAAGGCTGCTGTGATGGACAATCCATCTCATGAGGAAGCCGGTGGCTATTAGTGCGGAGGCGGGGTATGTTGAGTGCGGGCTCTATATTTTGCGGATAACAACTTGCGCCCGCGAACTTAGTCTGGTAACCAGCCCGCTATGAGGTTGTTGTCGCGGAGAGAGGCAAACTATCGACGGTTTGCCTCTCTCCGCGACAACAACCTCATAGCGGGCTGGTTACCAGACTACCGCGAACTGCCGCTCGAGAACGTAAACGCAGAGACGAATTCGGAGAGACGGGTGAGACACCAAGTTCCCCTGCCTTCTATCAATATATCACCCTTGAAACATTTTATCAGGGGAAGGAGTCACTGACGCCGCTGATTATGCGGAGATAAAGTACATTGACAAATGACGACGCCGAGGACACGTAGCCGAAACACAGGAGTGCGGAAAAACTGGAACACGCTGACCAAACTGCAAGGATAACCTGCCAGTACTATACTTCTCGAGGCGACGCGAGCCAAGGATTTCTTGCGATGATCGTGTGACTGCTTCGCGCGAACGTACCGAATCCCGCTGAGCGTCTGTCGAGGGATAAAAGACGGCGAGAACAAGAAGAATAACCCACCAAGTGCCTCATACGACACAAGACATGACCTGCATGACAGAAGAAACGTACGACGCCATCATCGTTGGCGGAGGATTCGGAGGCATTTACCATCTTATCCACTTGCGCGACCTTGGTTTAAACTGCAAGTTGATCGAAGCCGGCTCCGACTTTGGTGGAACTTGGTACTGGAACACGTACCCTGGCGTCCGCGTCGACAGCGACATTCCCACTTACGAGTTCTCGCGCCCAGACCTCTGGAAAGGCTGGACCTGGACCGAGAAGTTCCCTGCAGGGAAGGAACTTCAAGCGTATGTCAACAAGTGCATTCCCGTTTTCGTAGTAAGGCCGTACTCACATGCACGCGACTGTTGACCAGATATTTTGCCTACGTGGACGACAAGCTCAAACTTCGCAAGGATTGTCTATTTGACTCGCGCGTGAAACAAGCGCACTGGGACGACAAATTGCACCTCTGGCACGTCACATCTGACGGAAAGGATGGGGCATACCAGGCTTCCGCACGCCATCTGATCATTTGCACGGTCAGGTTGCGGTTACCCTCGTCACGGTCTCCCATAGCTAACGCTCGTCTAGGGGTTCGCTTCCAAGCCATATACTCCAAAGTTGAAGGGACTGGAAACATTCCAGGGAAAATGGACTCACACAGCGCGGTGGCCAAAGGAAGGAATCGAGACGAACGGAAAACGAGTTGGAGTGATTGGGACGGGAGCGAGTGGAGTACAAGTCATTCAAGAGATTGGGCAACACGTACGCATGGACTGGTTAACCGTCATGTTAATCCACTGATTGTACATTTGGATTAGGTTGGGCATCTTACCGTATTCCAACGAACCCCAAACCTTGCAATCCCCATGGGTCAATATCACGTCAGCGAGCAAGTTCAGAGCCACTTCAAGCCAGTGTACGAGGACATCTACCGAAAGCTTCCCACCACATTCACCGGATTCCCCATCGAGTGGATTCCACGTCCGATGAAGCAGGACAGCGAAGAGGAAAGACAGGCCACATACGAAGCATTGTGGGACCGTGGCGCTTTCAATTTCTGGCGTAGGTCACCCGATACTATCAGCACAGCCATCCAAAGCTGACCATCCCACCGTCGACAGTTGCCAATTATCAAGACCTCCTCACTGACAAGGACAGCAACGATGCTGCCTATGCCTTCTGGAGGAACAAAGTCAGCGAGAGGATCAAGGACCCTAAAAAACGCGAGCTTTTAGCACCAGTAGTCCCCCCTCACCCATTTGGTTGCAGGCGTCCATGTCAAGAACAATATTTCTACGAAATCTTTAATCAGGACAATGTTGACGTTGTCGACATCAAGGCGAATCCCATCCTGGAGATCACGCCGAAAGGTGTGAAAACGACGGAAAAGGAGTACGAGCTCGACATACTCATTCTTGCCACTGGTGCGCGTGCTCGAAGACCTTCGTGCCAGATGCGTAGCTGAAATTGGACATCTATAGGTTTCGACACCCACACTGGGGCGTTCTTGGATATGGACCTACGTGGGTTAGATGGTGAGACGATTCAGGATCATTGGCGAGATGGCACGACCACCTAGTAAGTATTTGAACTCTCCATTCCCGTTTTGGCCACTCGTAACCCAAGGTTCCGTTGAAAGCCTAGGAATGACGATCGATAATTTCCCCAATCTTTTCTTTGTGTATGGTCCGCAGGGACCGACCGCGTTCTGCAATGGACCGACTTGTGTGGAACTTCAAGGATCCTGGGTCATTCAGACGATCGAATATCTTCGCCAGCACGGGATCACCAAGTTCACACCCACCTCTCACGCTGCTCTGACGTACAAGAAGCACGTCGATGCGCTCTTTGATGCCACGCTCGTTTCGCTGGCCAATGGTTGGTACAATGGTGCCAACATCCCTGGAAAGAACCGTGAAGCATACAATTACATCGCGGGTGTTTCGGTTTACAAGCGAGAGATCACGGAAGAAGTTGAGCGCGGGTACCCTGGGTTTCAGAGGGAAGTGTTGAAAGGGTTTTGATAAATGTAATAGTATAAGTAGGTGATGCCAGTCGAGTTTTGACAGACATCTCTGACAAGTGAGTGCTCAAATAAGAGTAAAGCAACTAGTAAAGGTCGGTCTTCCTACCACAAATTCAGTCGATCAGGTCAAAAAAGTGTAACGTGGTGTTTCAATGAACGACCAACCGACGGCGCTTGTGGTTTGAAATTCGACGACATCGCGGGCTCGAGAGGGGTTTTTATTTTTATTTTTGAAGTGCGAATTATATTTTTGTCGGTGAGCGGGTTGCCCATGAGCAAGTTAACGATATGATATTTCCCGAGTAGACTAGGGCCCATCCCGATCGCGTTCGCGATTGCTATCAATCAAGCAGCAGAGTGGTACAAGTATCTTTGCCCGAGATTTTTAATTTCTGGGGTACAGAAGCATGCTTTATGCTTCCTTTGTGCGGCTTTCCATGCATCTAACACGTAGAAGGCCGCTGGGACGGAAATCATCTCATGAGGAAGCTGGTGGCTATTAATGGAGAGAGGACGCACTTCGGGGTATCCGTGGGGTATCCGGAGTACGGACTCTATACTTTGTTCGCGTCCGCCCAAGAACGTAAACGCAGAATTCTGAGAGATGGGTGAAACACCAAGTTCCTAAAGAGTTTGCCTTCTATTATCCACCCCTGAAAGATTGTATCAGAGGACGTACCGCCCGTAATCTTACTGATGCCGCTAATAAGGCGGGGATGGGTACATTGACAGGTCACGTAGCTGAAGCGCAGGAGTGCCGAAAAGATTAGAACAAACTGGCCAAACCGTGCAAGGGTAACCAACCTGCTAGAACTATACCTCCGCCGCCACTCTTTAAGGTACCTTTGACAATCAGTCGGTTCAAGTGGGAGGCGGATCAAAGCAACAGGGCAGAGTCGAGTCGAGGTCAGAGTCCGTCAGACCGTGGGTTTCTGTACCTTGCTTCTCGTATATTGACCGGTCTGAGGCAAGAAAGGCTTTATTGGGATGATCATGTGGGTGCTTAGAACGTACCGAATCCCGCCGAGGGTCTATCGGGAGATAAAAGACGGTGAGAACAAGAAGAATCACCCACCAAGTACCGCCATACGACACAGCCTGAGGACACCACCAACACCAAAGGCCTGCATGACAGAAGAAACGTACGACGCCATCATCGTTGGTGGAGGATTCGGAGGCATTTACCATCTTATCCACTTGCGCGACCTTGGCTTAAACTGCAAGTTGATCGAAGCCGGCTCCGATTTTGGTGGAACTTGGTACTGGAACACGTACCCTGGCGCCCGTGTCGACAGCGACATTCCCATTTACGAGTTCTCACGCCCCGACCTCTGGAAAGGGTGGACCTGGACCGAGAAGTTCCCTGGATGGAAGGAACTTCAAGCGTATGTCAACAAGGTCATTCTCATTTTCGTAAAACTGGACTCACATACATTCAATCCGATTACCAGATACTTTGCCTACGTGGATGACAAGCTCAAACTTCGTAAGTATTGTCGATTTGACTCACGCGTAGAGCAGGCGCACTGGGATGAAAAATTGCACGTGTGGCACGTCACATCTGACGGAAAAGATGGTATGTACCAGGCTGCCGCACGTCATCTGATCATTTGCACGGTCAGATTGCCATTAGCTTCACCTCCCACAACTAACGCTTATCTAGGGATTCGCTTCCAAGCCATATACTCCAAAGTTGAAGGGACTGGAATCATTCCAGAGAATATGGACTCACACGGCGCGGTGGCCAAACGAAGGGATCGAGATGAGCGGAAAACGAGTTGGAGTGATTGGGACGGGACCAAGCGGAGTACAAATGATCCAAGAGATTGGGCAACACGTGCGCATGGACTGGCCAACCGTCATGTTAATCCACTGATCATACATTTGGATTAGGTTGGGCATCTTACCGTATTCCAACGAACCCCGAATCTTGCAATCCCCATGGGCCAATATTGCGTCAGCGAGCAAGTTCAGAGCCACTTCAAGCCAGTGTACGAGGAAATCTACCGAAAGCTTCCCACCACATTCACCGGGTTCCCCATCGACTGGATTCCCCGTCCAATGATGCAGGACAGTGAAGAAGAACGACAAGGGACGTTTGAAGCATTGTGGGACCGTGGTGCTTTCAATTTCTGGCGTAGGTTACCCAATATTGGCACAGCCACCCAAAGCTCATCACCCGTCAGTTGCTAATTATCAAGACCTCCTTATTGATAAGGACAGCAACGATGCTGCCTACGCCTTCTGGAGGAGGAAAGTTAGCGAGAGGATCAAGGACCATAAAAAGCGTGAGCTTTTAGCACCGACTATCCCACCTCACCCGTTTGGTTGCAAGCGTCCAAGTCAAGAACAACATTACTACGAAATCTTCAATCAGGACAACGTCGACGTTGTCGATATCAAGGCGAATCCTATCCTCGAGATCACACCGAAAGGTGTGAAAACGACGGAAAAGGAGTACGAGCTCGACGTACTCATTCTTGCCACTGGTGCGCGTGCTGGAAGACCTCCGTACCAGATACGGAGCTAAATTGGACATCTATAGGTTTCGACACCCACACTGGCGAGTTCATGGATATGGACCTACGTGGATTAGATGGTGAGACGATTCAGGATCATTGGCGAGATGGCACGACCACCTAGTAAGTTTTTGAACTATCCATACCCGTATAGCCACTCATAACCCAACCTTCCTTTGAAAGCCTAGGAATGACTATCGACAACTTTCCGAACCTATTCTTTGTGTATGGTCCGCAGGGACCGAGTGCGTTCTGCAATGGACCTACATGCGTGGAAATTCAAGGGTCCTGGGTCATTCACACGATCGAATATCTTCGCCAGCACGGGATCACCAAGTTCACACCCACCTCTCACGCCGCTCTGACGTACAGGAAGCACGTCGATGCACTCTTCGATGCCACACTCGTTTCACTGGCCAACGGTTGGTACAATGGTGCCAACATTCCTGGGAAGAAGCGCCAAGCATACAATTACATTGGGGGTGTTCCGGTTTACAAGCGAGAGATCACGGAAGAAATTGAGCGCGGGTACCCTGGGTTTCAGAGAGAGGTGCTGAAAAGGCTTTAGCCTTGCGGGCGTTGATCATTTTAATGAATGTAATTGTATATGTTCGCCGTCGAGCATGGGGATACTAGTTGAATGTTGACCGACGTCTCAAACAAGTGAGTGGTCGGACGAGAATAAAGCAACTAGTAAAGTCTTCCCACCACTCGATCAGGTCGAAAATGGTGTAACATGAGGTTGAATATCGTACTTCCCCCACTATACACTAATGAACGAACCAGTGGCACTTGTGGTTCGAAATTTGAGGCGGAAGTTTGCCTTTGTGAGCGGGCTAACGATGTGATGTTTCCCGGGAAAGCTAGATCGCTTTCGCGACGGCCATCAATCAAGAAGGAGACGCGAAGTAAAGTTGGTCCAAAGCGTGGTGGCAGCGTTTACTCCGCTTTGTTTTCCTGAATTGTCTGCCGTGTGTTAGGGGTTATTTGTCAGTATTTGTGCGTGGTTTGTCATTGTGCTCGTGGTTGCTCTTGTTCTGCAAGGACGGCCAAAGCTACGAGACTCATCTTGTCCTCTCCCACAACCTTCTCTTCTCATTCTCAGACTAATTCTCAACCTTGCAACCTCTTCTCACATTTTTCTCTACTGGACGATGTTGATGAACCAGATCCTCGACTCGTCCAACTCGTTGCGCGACCCGCACGAGCGTTCGCGCTCGCTCAAACGTTCTGCCTCCGTCGCGTCGCTCCCAACCCCTCCTCGTACTCACCACAAACACTCACGATCGCGCGCACGTTCTTCTGCGTCTCACCACAATTCTGACGACAGTAGCAGTGCCTCAGAGTTAGACGACGACCTCGGTAGTGGTTACGCCGAACGCATCAAGCGGGTCAAAACGACTCGCGATAGCAAGTGCGTAAGCGACAATGACGACCTTTCCGAAGAAGAGAGTCCAGATCGCAAAAAGCGCCGCACGCTTGGGGTCCTCCCTGGCCACGACGAAGACGAGGAGGACGAAAACACTTTTTGGACCGGTCGGGTTGGTCCGTCTCTTGGGGAGAAACAGGAAAAGAGGATACGCGCGGACAAGACGCAGGAAAGCTCGCCGTCGCCTGCGATGCTCCGCTATCACGTTAAAGCCCCCGTATCGCCGCCACCGTCGAGAAGGCAGCCATTGGTCCAGCCTGCACGCGCTGCCTCCGTGGAACGCGAAGATCCTTCGACTGATTCCGTTGCCCCTGTTACTCCGCCACGTAGACTCTTCCTTCGTGCCCCATCTCTCTCCGTTGCCGACGCGTTCATAACTCCCACGAAACCCAAGGCCAGCAAAATTTGGCCAAAGCGTGATTCGCCAAACAACCCCTTCCTTATCGATTCCAGTGAAAAGGTCACGTCCCGATCGGAATGGGACAGTAGCGACGAAGAAGAGGAGGTCGGCGAAGCTCGGGTACAGGAAGGAACGCCCACTCCCACGTTTGAGGAAAAGCCGACGATCACATATGTCTTGTGAGTACCACGCATATATGCACGTCGAACCATTTTTTATTCCATGATCTTCCAGTCGTGGGCAAAAAGCAACTTTCCAGAACCCTCTCTACGGACTCGCTCCCGAGGTGATCGCCGCCTCCAAATTGCCCATCGACCACCCTGATTACGAAGCAGTCGAAGCTTGTCCTCCAAAGAGATTGTTCTCTGTCGGAAAGCGAAAGTCTCGGGATCGCAGTCGCGAGAACACCTCCGGCGAGGGCATCAAACGTGCTAAGGTCCAATGCGACGAGGTCTCGGAAGGTGAAGAAAGTGGCACCAGCACTGTTTCCCACAAGAAGCTCTCTCATGCAAACAGTGCTGAGACGGAGACCAAACCTGTCTGCGAGTTGTCTTCGCACCTGGTCGATAATGAGCTTCAAAGTGCTAGTGAGGAGCGGGAGCGCAGAGAGACGGCAGCTAAAATTCGCCTCGCTTCCAGGGATGGTCTCCGGGCTGGAGCTGTCTTCGCGGACCGGGACGAACCTGCACGCCGGGCCGTGGGTCCTCTCCGGAGCTCATAGGCTCTTTGGAGACTTTGAGGACCCCCTCTTTTTATCTCTTCATCTTAGGTTGCGCTCCATTCACTCATTCTTGTGTATATTCCCCTCTCTCGTTTGTCTAACTACTCTTGCGATGCCTCATTCTAGTCTTGCTCATTTCTCGACGATCGTTCTCGCCCGCGCTACCCCCCCACTTCTTCACCTCTGCGATGCCCTCTATGCTTTTACACGCTTTACATCATGCGACACCATGCCTACCCACGCATCAACCTATTCATCTAGCCTATCCGTTCCATCTTTCCGTTCTTCTGTACTCGCAATTACAAAGGCAAGTATTTACACGATAGGGTAGTGCAGCGCACCATCGTACTCGCTCGTTTACTCACATTCGCTAATATTGATAATAGAAGGCGAGCTCAGGCTCTGCTTGTATGCGTAGAAGCTGGTTCTCGGTCGTAGTGGAAGAAAGAACGCGCACGTTGGGCTCTCTTACGCTTTGGTGATTGGGGGGACGACTGACACGTATCCGGGTTCGACACCAGATGCAATTTTTTCAGTGTCTCTTGAATTGCTATGTACGCAGCTATCGATCCTTACCGGTAGATACCAATTGGCCTCTGGTTTGGCCTTGTAAAATAAACTATGCAGTTCGTTCCGAGATTCCGGGCGTTGGAAGTTCAGTTCCACACCATCATGTTTCTCTATTGCAACTTCAATCTGCAAGTCAACAACTTGTCTCCGCGGTGAAATACGATTGCTTATTCGTCCTATATCGGCGACGTATCCTCGGTTTTGCAGGGAAATTATGACCAGAAGGTGTGTCTCGTTCTGGTCAATGATCTCGATCATGACCGACTCGACAGATTGGTCGAGCGTTCTCCAAAGCCATTTAGACATGACCCGGACTCTATGGACCACGCTCCCAGGGTGATGAACGATGCGCCAACTGCGGCACTCCATCACTGAAACAGGAGAAGCGTGATAATGTAATATATCAGGCTTTCTCTTAGCTTTCACTATTACCGCGTCCGTCGTGCTTGTGCCGACTGTGCCTAGGGTCTCGTTATTGTTTCAAGGCTATCTACCACTACACTCGAACGTTTCTATCCTGTCCCCGTGGTAACTCGGAACCTGGCCAGACGAATGGTCAGAAAACCCGCTGATTCACAGAAGGCATCGACGGGTGAGGGTCATACCACGGTCTTCGCGAACGAGGCCGATATGACGTGTCCTATCCTGATGACCCCAACAGCATCACCATGCCTTCTTTCGCGTTGGACTCGCACCGTAGGTTGATGTCGTCTTGGGGTAAATGAGCCTTGTCAAGCGCGTTCAATCACATGTCCGCGGCACCATTCCTGTATCGTATTCCAAGGTTCCGCATCCACACCTGCTACCACGAAGCAAGTCGCATCATTCTCCGGCATCTCAACCGTTTGACTCGCTCGCTTCGTCAGCGGAGATGGCCGCTCGGAATTAACGACAAAGGTGGGGTGTGCTCGACAGATGGATGGGTGCGCTCACGGTGGTGGTCTGGAGGGTATGTTGGCAGTCTGCGCCCGGGGAGGCTCTGGGATAGAACTGGCGACACAGAAATTGAGGGATGCATTTCCGAAGATCTGATCGTTGTGGAAAAGGAACATTTTGAAGACATTCCATCCCGTTTCTCCCACATTCTGCAATGGTGGGGACAGACAGTGATCGAGGGGAAAGGGGATAGGGCAAACAAGGCAGGTAGCTTTGCGGCGAGTGAAAGTGGCATTCGCTGAAGTCACCGGATCCACGTGGTGTGGGCTTGACTGAACCCTAGTGTAACATTGCCTTTTCGGTGCCAGCCCGGCTCCCGCACTCCACATACCAGCGTCTTCCCAAACCACCGTGTTGAATCGAGCTCGACGAGCTAGTATGGGTTCAAAAGGTACTTGTGTCTTTCTGTCAATGTGGAGAGCAGTGTAATGATGTACCTACCAGTTGAACAGTTGCATTCGCGGGCAGAATCTCTCGTCACCAAGTTTGAGCAAGGAGGTGGGAGGAGTTACATCGACGAGGCGATCGACCTTGATCGTGAAGCACTGCAACTTTGCGCACCCGACCACCCCGAACGATACATCTCTCTTATTCACCTTGCACATCGTCTCCTTGATCGCTACAAGCAAATTGGAGCGACGAGTGACTTTGAAGGGGCCATCATCCTCGGCCGAGAAGCACTCGGCCTTTGCCCACAAGGGCACCCTGCACGATTAGCGTCGTTGAACAACCTTGCTATTGGTCTCTCTACCCGGCACAAGCGGCTCGGGGGGATGGAAGACCTCAATGAGGCCATTGTTCTCGATCGAGAAGTCCTGGCTCTCTGCCCGCAAGGGCACCCAAACCGATCGATGGCTTTGAACAACCTTGGAGTTCGTCTCTCCGCTCGGTACATGCAGCTTGGGGAAATAGGCGACCTTGAAGAGGCCATTGTCGTCGATCGAGAGGCACTCGACCTCTGCCCGCGAGGACACCCAAATCGGTCACTGTTTGTGAACAACCTTGCAGTTCGTCTCTCCGCTCGGTACACGCAACTCGGGGGAATGGAAGACCTCGACGAGGCCATTGTCCTCGATCGAGAAGCCCTCGGCCTCCGCCCGCAAGGTACATCCGCAACGGTCGATGTCGTTGAACAACCTTGCGGTTCGTCTCTCCGCTCGGTACGCGCTGCTTGGGGGAACGGAAGACCTCGACGAGGCCATTGCCCTCGATCGAGAAGCACTCGGCATCAGGCCGCAAGGAAACCCAGATTGGTCAATGTCTGTTAACAATCTTGCGGCTGGTCTCTCCTCTCGGTACAACCTGCTCAAGAGAATGGAGGACCTCGACGAGGCCATTGTCCTCGGTCGAGTAGCCCTCAACCTTCGCCCACAGGGACACCCTGATCGGTCTATGGCTGTGAACAACCTTGCAGTTTTTCTTTTTACTCGGAACATGCAGCTCGGGAGAATGGAGGACCTCGATGAGGCCACTGCCCTCTATCGAGAAGCGCTCAACCTTCGCCCGAAAGGGCACCCAGATCGGTCGGCGTCTTTGAATGACCTTGCGCTTAGTCTCTCCGCTCGGTGCAGGCGGTTGGGTGCAATGGAAGACCTCGACGAGGCCGTTGTCCTCGGCCGAGAAGCTCTCGACCTTTCTCCACAAGGACACTCTCTTCGATCCTACTCATTGATTACCCTTGCAAGTCACCTCTCTGAACGGTTCACATATTTGAGGCAGGTAAACGATATAGAGGAAGCGTTCAGTCTCTACACTCAACTCGCACATCTGCCCCAATTCGTTTCTACCGCCGATTTTACTGCTGCTAGAGAATGGATTCGCATGGCCCATGATTTCCAGCATCCCACTATCCTTCTCGCATATGAAACTTCTCTCCAGTTACTTACTCGACATCTGGCCACTCTCCCATCACTACCTCAACATCTTGACCTCTTCAAGAACCTCACATCCTCACTGGCAGTGGACGCATTCTCAGCCTGTCTTCGTGAACGTGCTCCTGCCCATGCAGTCGAGCTCCTCGAACAGGGCCGGGGTGTCTTTTGGACTCAGCTTAACCGCCTCCGTTCTCCGCTTGATGATCTCACGATATCCAGCCTGGCAGGAAAGACGCTGGCAGACGAGTTCATGCAGCTCACCTTGCTCATTCGCAATGCTCTCAAATCGCCTGGTGCAGATCAGCATGAGCGCCTGTGCCATCTCAACTTCGAAATGCACAGGGTTGTAACCAAAGTTCGCGACCTACCTGGTTTCTCTCGTTTCCTCCTTCCCTCCCTCTTCCCCGATCTCCAACATGCGGCCAGTGGGGGACCGGTCATTATTGTCAATGCGAGCAAGTATAGTTGTGACGCGGTCATCATCTTACTGGATCGCGATCCTGTTCATATTCCATTGGACATCACGCAGGAAGGTGTTCGGGACCTGTCAACAGAGCTCCGTACTTTGATTGTGCGCGCAAGAAGGTTTGACGCGACGAGAGCGCTCGCAGCCTTCTTACGCAAACTTTGGGATCAGATTGTCTCGCCCATCGTCGATTCCCTCCAGATGATCCATCCATCTCAATCACGGATCTGGTGGTGTCCCACCGCCGAGTTCTCTGCTCTTCCCTTCCACGCTGCTGGTCCCTTCAGGAAGGGTCAACGGAACCTTCCCGATATCTACATTTCGTCCTACACCCCCACCCTGACTGCCCTCATTCGGGCTAGACAGCAGCGATCTGTCGAGTTCTGCGACTGAACTGAAGCGCTTCATCGCCATCGGCCAAGCCACAGCGGATGGCGGGGGCAAATTGGTTTCAGTTGACGCGGAACTGGACATCATTGGTCAGCGCGTCGATGGCCTCGCCACATTCACGCGCATAGATGAAGAGGAATCTCGTATCTCCAGGGTCGTCGAAGAACTCGGGAAGAGCAATTGGGTGCACCTTGCATGTCATGGTCTCCCGAATCGGAAACAGCCGTTCGAGTCCGCGTTCGCTTTACGCGACGGACACTTTACGATCCAACGCATTATCGGTTGCGAGTTAAAAGATCCAGAGTTTGCGTATCTGTCAGCGTGTCATACGACTGTCGGATACGAAGAGAGTCCGGACGAGGTGATCCATCTCGCGTCGGCGATGCAGTTTGCTGGGTTCCGTTCTGTGATTGGGACGATGTGGGCGGTGGACGATGGAGAGACGAACAAGATCACGTCGACTTTCTATAGATATATGGTGGACGAGTCTGGGCAGCTCGATCATACCCGTGCAGCGTTCGCGCTGAACAAGACGATGAAATTTGTGGATGATGTACCATTCGATCAACAGATTCTTTATATTCATCTCGGTGCTTAGTTCTAGTATGTTTTCGTTCGCTCTCTCACTTTACATTTACATTTCTCATACGAGCTGTGTGTGACGCTATCAAATATGCAGCTATCTATCGTTTCGGGGATCGTATGAGCCTCGAGTGTATACGATATCAGATTCTTGCACCTGTAGCCTGGCGACTTTCGGGGAACTCCACCAGCAGAAACTCGCATGGCGAAGCGGGCCCCCGGGGGAAATTATTACCTTGTTTCGATGTCTTTCTACCAAACCCTGGTAGCATGTCTGAGTAAATCTTGCATAGTCGCATCGATTTTTCCAGCGCTGGAACCGATGACCTCGAGGCGTTGTATCGCGCTTGTAAACCCGCAGAGTTTGGCCGGAACGGGGAGAACGTTCTCGACGACTCGTATAGGAAAGCTGGAAAGATGGACCTGACTTCTTTTGCGACACTCTTCGATCCACGCAGCCTCAGAATCCACGAACAGGCAACCAATGTGTTGCTCACTCAGGGCTTCGCGACGATGGATATGGAGTTGTACAAGTTGAACGTTTATGGTGAGCGCTCTGCCCAGCGGCCCCTTTGTCGTTAGGCTGAATCCAAAAAAAAATCATTGTGTCGTAGGAAAGGGAGACTTTTTCAAGGCCCACAAGGACACACCACGAGGCCAGGACATGTTTGGGTCCTTGGTCGTCGTCCTTCCCACTTTGCATGAAGGCGGAGAATTCGTGCTTCGTCAGGGTGAAAAAGAGTGGACCATCGATTTCGCTGACAGGTTTGCGACCGCAGCAGAGCCCTCCGTTTGCTTCGTTGCCTTCTTTAGTGACATCGAGCACGAGGTCTTGCCCGTCAAGTCAGGTTACCGCGTCACGCTGACGTACAACCTCTACCACAAGCCTGTTCACCCTAGCACGGCATCGATCCCCACTCCGTTCCACCTCAAACTCAAACAAGCGCTAGTCGATCTAGTGAATGACAAGTCAAACCTCCCCAGGGGCGGTTACCTTGGATTAGGTCTCGTCCACCAGTACATCCACACGGGCCGCAAGCTGCTCAAGCTATTGATGGGCCAGTTGAAAGGAATGGACCGCGTGCTTGCGAATGTGTGTGACGAGCTTGGCCTTCGTTATTCTCTCAGGCTACTCTATCGCGAGATTGATATGGATCCACGGTTGAACCTCATCACCACCGAAGAACTCGACGCAAGCGAATACGAAGCGGGGTTGGACGACGAGCCCACGTCTACAGACTTCTTTCGGAGGACTCTCAAGCGAAAGACCATCAAGCAAATCGAAGGCATCGTTTTTGTCGGACAGGGTGAACGTGGGCGCAAACCTGAAATTTTGGAGGATGACATTATGGACGACGATTCGGAGGATGACAAATCAGAGGATGACAAGTCGGAGGATGACAAGTCAGAGGACGACAAGTCGGAGGACGACAAATGGGAGGACGATTCGGATGACAGTATGGATCATGACGTTTTCAGCACGGAGTCATTGGAGGCAAGGTTGAGAAGGCTTTACAGGGACCCAGTCACGGAGGTGTTCGAGGTCACGCCAATGAAATCGTCGGTGCATGTCAAGACTCCCTTCATGGTGTATGGCAACGACGCAGAACTGAGTTATTTCTACGGGACTGCATGCATGTTGATTGCTGTGGAACCGGCAGAGTCACGCCAGGTCCTCAAGTTCTGAAAACCAACGTGTAGTACTTTTTCAAAGATTCGATTGCGGGCGTACTAGTTACGAAGAGTGTTGTCTTGTCGACCGATCAATGGTGCAGGTTTGAGTTTGGTGATCACTGTTGCAGTCAGTACGGCCTCCTGGGTGACAACGAGCAGTCCGGGCGAGGGCCAGCAAAGTCCAGGTTCGGATGCTTCTAGCCTTCTGCATCGTTCAGAGAGTATCGTGCTTTGACTTGAAGCAGAAACCTCGGCGGCGATTTTAGGGCCAGGCTGGAGCACCAAAGACGTTGTGATAATTCGCCTCCATGGCCACGAGTAGAATGAGAGATGCGAACGACTGAAAGTTGGGAAATTCAGCGAGTGGAGAGAATATGTCCGCACGGCATGTCACGGTGATCACAGTTTCCTGCCCAGGGAAACCTTTGAGCGAGCAGGAACGGTTGTGGCAAATTGGCAGCATGCAAAAGGCTGGTCTGCTTCATCCCAGGGGCTCTCCTTCAATCCAATTTCGATCCATACAACCCAAGTTTGACGACATTTTCATGATGACGACTTCCACAGAAGCAATCTTTATACGAGGATAGTGGGAGAGCGTGATCCCGCAACTCGGCTTCTAGAGGGGACCACTGAAATTGGCTTAAAGAGCGGTGCAAATGCCACCTAAGAATGTACAAGATTCAGTGTCGAGATGGGAGCTCGATACCATGCGGCACGAGACAGTGGGCGCTGCTAGTGGGCATATACCACCTAGAATTATGTTCCGTGCCCGACGCGGCCTCTCTGCCAGCTACTCCGGTTCCAATTCGTTGCGATTACAGCAGAATGACAGTACCCGAGGACGGTGTGAGACGTCGATGAAATGATGTTGGAATCCTGGCAAATGGGGACGAGAGCTATGCTTTCGATCGCACCTTCGTTCCAGTTGATGGGACACACCGGAGATCATCGTAGATGCGATGCGGGTAGGGGAGGCCCATGCCAGCCATGGAGACTCGGAGTAGACCATGATGTGCCAGGGACACAGAGCTAACGCTGGCTCCCTCGGATCTCGGAGCGCCTCGTTTGCGCCTCGTTTTTCGCACTCCTGCCGCCACCATCGAGAAGGCGGCCGTCAATCCAGCCTGCTCGCGCTGCCTCCGTGGAACGCAAAGACCCCTGGACATATTCCGTTGCTCTTGTTACTTCGCCACGTAGTCTCTTCCTTCATCGCCCATCTCCTTCCGTTTGCCGACGCGTTCATAACTCCGACAAAACCCAAGGCCAGCAAGATTTGGCCGAAGCGTGAGTCGCTAAACAATGCCTTCCTTGTGGATTCGAGTGAAAAGGGCACGCCCCGATCAGGATGGGACGGTAGTGGCGAAGAAGAAGAGGTTGTGGGCGAAGCTCGGGTACGGGAAGGAACGCCCACTCCTTCGTTTTGGGAAAAGTTGACGATCACATATGCCTTGTGAGTACCACGGAAATATGCACGTATAATCGTTCTTATTTGATGATCTTCCAGCCATGTGCAAAAAAACGAGCTTCCGGAACCTCCTATATGAACTCGCTCCTGAGGTGAGGTCTCGGAAGGTGAAGAAAGTGGCACCAGCACTGTTTTCCAAAAGAAGCTATCTCATGCAGTTTGTGCCAAGACGGAGACTGCCCCATCCAAAGCTGCTGTTGAATCCTCTTCGTGTCATGAGTGCAGAGAGACGGCATCTAAACCTTGCCTTGTTTCCAAAGATGGTCTCCAGTCTGGAGTTTTTTTTGCAGAATTGGATGAACCTGCACGGAGGGTCATGGGTCCTCTCCTGAACTTGTAGGCTCTTCGGGAACTTCGTAGACCCACTGTTTTGACCCCTTCATCTTAAGTTGCGCTCCATCCATCCATTCTCAATTATATCCACCTCTCTCGTTTGTCTGATTACTCTTACGATGCCTCGTCTTGCACAGTTCTCGTGATCGTTCTCATCTACCGCGAAGCAAGTTGCATCACCCGCTTCTCCAGGGTCCTCAGCAGACATGGCCACGTGGCTCAGAATGTACCACAGATGTAGGGTGTGCTCGACAGGTGTATAGGTGCGCTCACAGTGGTGGCCCAGAGGGCATGTTACCGGTTTGCGCTTTGGGAGGCAACGAGAATCGAATTGGCGACTCAGGAATCGAGGGATGTGTTTCCAAAGACGAAGATCGAGATCTAACCGTCGTAGAAAGTTAATGTTTGGGAGCCTCGTGAAGACATTCCCCCCACTGGTACATCCTGCAGTGACGGGCGCAGGCGGTGATTGAGGGAGAAAGGGTGGTTTTCAACAGGGTGAAAGAGTAGGGTGCAGGTAGCTTTGCGACGAGTAAACGTGTGATGCGGTGTATCGTTGCCCTGTCGGTGTTAGCCCGGCGTCGGGCGCCAGCACTAACACTATCTCAAACCACCATGTTCAAGCTCGCTTTTTTTTTTTTCTTCTTTCTTTTTTTTTGGAAATTTCGATCCATTTTGTGTCCGCCTTGGAGGATAATTACTATAGTACTCAAACTAGCTTGGCAAGCTATGATGGATTCAAAAGGTACTTCTGTCCCTCTGTCGATATGCGGAGCAGTGTAATGATGTACCTACCAGTTAACAAGCTGCATTCACGGGCAAAATCTCTCGCCACCAAGTTTGAGCAAGGAGAGGGGAGAAGTTACATTGACCAGGCAGTTAACCTTGATCGTGAGGCACTGCAACTTTGCCCACCTGGCCATTCCAAGCGATATGTCTCCCTGATGTGCCTTGCATGTCATCTCTATGGTCGCTACAAGCAATTTGGAGAGACAAGTGACTGTGAAGAACTCGTCATCCTCAACCGAGAAGCCCTTGACCTTTGCCCACAAGGCCACCCAGTTCGTTCGATGATATCATTGTACATCCTTGCTCGTTGTCTCTCCCTTCGGTACAAGCAGCTCGGAGGAATGGAAGACCTCAATGAGGTCATTGTCCTTGGTCGAGAAGCACTTGACCATTGCCCAAAAGGACACCCAGATCGATCATTGTATTTGAACGACCTTGCAGTTGATCTCTCGACTCGGTACCACCAGCTCGGGGGAATGGAAGACCTCAGCGAGGTCATCGTCCTCGGTCGAGAAGCACTTGACCTTTGCCTACAAGGACACCTAGATCGATCATTATCTCTGAACAACCTTTCAGTTCATCTCTCCACCCGGTACATACAGCTCGGGGGGATGGAAGACCTCCGCGAGGCTATCGTCCTCAGTCGAGAAGCACTTGACCTTTGCCCACAAGGACACCCACATCGATCATCATCTTTGAACAACCTTGTAAACAATCTCTCCACTCGGTACAACCAGCTTGGGGCAATGGAAGACCTCCGCGAGGCCATCATCCTCGGTCGAGAAGCACTTGACCTTTGCCCACAAGGACACCCAGGTCGGTCATTGTCTTTGAACAACCTTGCAGTTTGTCTCTCCACTCGGTACAAGCAGCTCGGAGAAATGGAAGACCTCAGCGAGGCGATTGTCCTCGGCCGAGGAGCGCTCGACCTTCGCCCACCAGGACACCCAGATCGGTCGTCGTCTTTGAACTACCTTGCAGATTATCTCTCCACTCGGTTCAAGCAGCGTGGGGGGATGAAGGACCTTGACGAGGCTATTGCCCTCGGTCGAGAAGCGCTCGATCTGTGTCCTCAAGGGCACATTCATCGATCCGACTCCTTGAATAACCTTGCATGCAGCTTCCGTGATCGGTTCATATATTTGCGACAGGCAAAGGATAAAGAGGAGGTGTTCAGTCTCTACACTCAATTCGCACATGTGCCGCAATTCATTTCTTCCGATGATCTTTATGCCACTAGGGCTTGGATCCGCATGGCTCATGATTTGCAGCATCCCACCATAGTTCTCGCATGTGAAACCTCTCTTCGGCTACTTACTCAATATCTGGCCACTCTCCCACCATTACCTCAACACCTTGATGTCCTCAAGAGCCTCACGTCGTCACTTGCAGCGGACGCGTTCTCAGCCTGTCTTCATGAGAATACTCCTTCCCATGCCGTCGAGCTCCTTGAACAGGGTCGGGGTGTCTTTTGGACCCAGCTTACCCGCCTTCGTTCCCCGCTTGAAGATCTCGTTGTGTCTGGCCCGGCAGGAAAGGTCCTGGCAGACAAGTTCACGCAGGTCGCCTTGCTCATTCGCAATGCTCTCGAGTCGCCTGGTGCAGATCAGCATGAGCGCCTGTGCCATCTCAACATCGAAATGCACATGGTTATAGCCGAAGTCCGCGACCTACCTGGTCTGTCTCGTTTCCTTCTTCCCTCGCTCTTCCCCGATCTCCAACGTGCAGCAAGTGGGGGACCAGTCATCATCGTCAATGCGAGCGAGTATAGCTGTGACGCACTCATTGTCTTACTTGATCGTGACCCTGTTCGTATTTCATTGCACGTTACACAGGAAGGTGCGCGAGACCTGTCGGTGGAGCTCCATACCTTGACTGTGCGTGCAAAGAGGATCGACGTGACGAGAGAGCTCGCAGCCTTCTTACGCAAACTTTGGGATCAGATCGTTTCTCCCATTGTCGACGTCCTCAAGACGATCCATCCATCTCCGTCACGCATCTGGTGGTGTCCTACCGCAGAATTCTCTGTGCTTCCCTTGCACGCTGCTGGTCCCTATAGGAAGGGTCAACGGAACCTCACTGATATCTACATCTCATCCTACACCCCTACCCTTACTGCCCTCATTCGTTCCAGACGGCGCGATCCGTCGAGTTCTGCAACTCACCGGAAGCACTTCATCGCCATCGGCCAAGCCAAAGCGGCTGGCGAGAATGAACTGGTGTCGGTCGGCGCAGAACTGGACACCATTGGTCAGCGCGTCGATGGCCTCGCCACATTCATGCGCATAGATGGAGAGGAATCTTGTGTTTCCAGGGTCGTCGAAGAGCTCGGAAAGAGCAATTGGGTGCACCTTGCATGTCATGGTCTCCCAAATCCCAAGAAACCGTTCGAATCCGCATTCGCTTTGCGCGACGGACATGTTACGATCCAGCACATTATCGGTTGCGAGTTGAAGAATCCAGAGTTTGCGTACCTCTCTGCATGTCATACGACAGTCGGAGACGAAGAAAGTCCGGACGAGGTGATCCACCTCGCATCGGCGATGCAGTTTGCTGGGTTCCGTTCTGTGATTGGGACGATGTGGGCGGTGGACGATGCTCAGACGAACAAGATCACGTCGACTTTCTATGGATATATGGTAGACGAGTCTGGTCGGCTTGATCATACCCGTGCAGCGTTCGCCTTAAACAAGACGATGAAATCTGTGGATATACCATTCGATCAACGGATTCTTTATATCCATCTTGGTGCCTAGTTCTAGTATACCTTGCTTACTCATTCGCTTTACACTAGTACGAGCTGTGTGTGATGCTATGAAATATGCTATTCATCGTTCCGGGAGTCGTACGTGACCCAAGTTGGCAAGTGTATACGATATCAGATTCTTGCACCTGTAGCCCGGAACACTCGACGACAGAAGCCGAGTGTCATACTGGAGCGAGAATGCGTCTGTCCAGTGCGGTGTCAAGCGCCACTCTACATAGCGTTTCTTTGCACCGTTGGAGTCGGACACCTCTCTGAGAAGATCGCATGATGCTTCTCTGACGGTGCAGCCCGAGGGAGATTTTCCGATGGATCTCGACGCGTGCGCCGAGCAAGTCGTTCGGGTGGTGCCCACGACAATTCCCTGCCAAAGGAAGACTTTCGAAAATTGGCGCACGGAAAAGCCTGGCCGCCACCGTATGGCTGCTTCATCCCAGTGGGCTTTCCTTCAAACCAATTTCGATTACCCTATAATCAAAGTCTGACGACACTTTCATGAGAGCGATCGTCACAGGATCAATCCCTATATTATGCAAAGGACATTTGGAGTGCGTGGTTCCGTAAGTCGGACACTAGAGGGAACAAGAATTGGTTTAAGACTTGGTCGCGAAAATATACGCTACTCAGGCATCCCTTTCGTGCCCAACGCTGCCTGCCTGTCTAGTCTGGTTCCGATTACAACACAACGACAGTACCCGACAATGGCACCAGACAGACCGTCAAGGAAAGGATCCGTGGGTCAAGGGGCCGGATACCATCAGAAAGTGAAAACCGTACCACGGACCACCACAGAACAACGAGATGGTTGACGTGCTCGGGTGGGCGTTTCGTCGATTCGTAAACTCGCCAGTCCTTGGACTTGGTTTTATAACGAGTTCGGTGCAACATGCCATTTATAGAGCGTCTTGTTCAGTGTTCAAGGTTCGACGTTGGACCAAAAAGAAGCCGTGTAGAAGCTGAGCTTAGCAGAGCGAAACGCAACGCACAGAGGGACACACGTCTGATGAATTCGTGCGACGAGTGTAGCATACAAGCGACCAAGCACACCCAGAGACCTCCATGGGTTCACCGACGATCAACCCTGGTGCCTCTGGCAGAGCGATACACCTTTTCGATGAGTTTGAGACCACGACTCGTGCACGAGGATAGCGTGCAAACAACGGAACACCCGTAGACTGCCATAGCGACCAAGAGAAATGAAGAACAAGTGAGGGCTGGCAGAGCGTGAGGAAGGTTAGGGCAACGGGCGGAATATGACTTGAAGAGTCGTCAAGCGATAACGTTACAGGCTGATGCCATAGGGGCCTAAGCCCGAGCATAGTTTCCACGGTTATACTCGTGTCGACTCTCTCACTCCTCAGGAGACCAATGGTCATGATGATAACCAAAAATTCTTCTTTCCTAGTGTTCGGTGACAAGTTCAACGAGGACGCGAAAGAGTTGAAAACTGCGCATGGGCGATAGACGTTTTTGGTCTTCGGAATATTCCGGGGGTCCGTGAGGCTGTGTCGAGACTAGCCGAGGTGTTGACAATGTACCACCTCCTCAAGGGCCTACACGAATGCCTAACTCGGTGAGCACTTCGTTAGCGTCCATCAAACTTGTTTCCGAACGCCACAGGAAAGAGGAATTTTCGATCATTATTATCGGTCTCGATGGTGCTGGAAAAACGGTAGGCCAGTTGTCGCCAATGTCGTCGCCTCCCTCAACTTATATCAGCACT
The DNA here is from genome assembly GCA_025782845.1 of Boletus coccyginus. NCBI lineage: Eukaryota > Fungi > Basidiomycota > Agaricomycetes > Boletales > Boletaceae > Boletus > Boletus coccyginus. The sequence continues at coordinate 73,327 of JAHZSR010000077.1, forward strand.
AACAATGGTACGCATAACCATCGGTAGACGTTGCTGGAGAAGATTAAGACGCTCTATAACGACACGCCCGGCCTCGACCCTTCAAAGATAGGCCCGACCGTCGGACAGAACAGTACGTCCGCCCAAGACGCCTTACAGCACACGTTCACGTTCAATGTTATCAGTGGGCCAGGTCTCTCTGCCATCGACGATCCTGAACTTTTTCGACCTCGGGGGGCAAAGGGGCATCAGGTCAATATGGCACCGATACTACGAGGACTGTCATGCTGTCGTGTACGTGATCGACGCGCAGGACAGGGAGAGGCTTGGGGAAGGATGGGAAGTGTTTGGTGCGTCTAATCATTCATCGTGACACGCTGTCCATTTGTTGACCGCTAGCTCGTCGATTCCTTGCACGCCTCATGCATCCTGCCTCGTACACAATACGTGCTATAGATTCCGTCCTCTCTTCGCCTCGAATTCTCAACGTCCCACTCCTCCTTCTCGCGAACAAACAGGATACACCCACGAGCATGTCCGCGACCGAAATTCGACAAGATTACGAGGTTTGGGACCACCATCGAAGGGACAGCGCTCGGAGGCGGTACGCAGAGGAAGAAGGCGAGGAAGAGGAAAGGAAGAAGAGGCGGATTGCCAGCTTGGAGGTGTTGGGCGTGTCGGCATTAGAAGGGTACGTTCATGTAGCTGATTCCTTGTCCATTCTTGAGCGTGTCGGTCGTATAGACAAGGCGTGCGTGAGGCAGTCGACTGGTTGTTCTTGCGGGTCCAGAATAGTCGACAGTGAGTGTTGTTCTCTCTTAATCCTGGGGTATAACTAATTTTTGGCCGCAGAGATCTTGGAGACCATGGGACGGGGAGAGGCTGGAGGACAGGATGATGGCCGTCGTAGATCACTGTCGTAGACTACATGCCTGTCGTTGCGATGTTCTACGACAAATCGGGATAGGGACTATTTCCACAGCCACATGTCGAGTCCAAACAAAGCAGCCAACTCAATTCGACCACGTCAATACAATGAGGTGGTAATACACTGCGTTCCCTTCATCCCTTGCAGTGCCCCTTGCTCTCTACCACTTATTTACGGGTCTGTTCCAATCCTGCTCGAACCCCAATAGTATCTCTGACCCGATTGACGCCGCAGGCTCAAGCGAAGCATTCAATGCCAGTCGATTTCTTGAAGAGACGAGTCCCTTCGTCCGGGGGTCTCTTGGCATTGGCATCTGTATCGGCCTAAGTGTCCTCAGAGCTGGTTGGTGGGTATCTTGTGGAGAGAGGCATTTGTTCCATGCCAGCGCGACCGCTGAGGTGCACCGTTTCGTGCAAGGTCATTTTCTTGACTGGATCTTCGATCCTCGGTGGAGGTATTCGAACGCTACGAATTATCACCAAAAACCTCATTGAATACGTCAATACTATGCCATGGGTGCTGCTTCCGTCATTCTCCATCCGTCTAGCATCATTTTCTTTTCTGCGAAGTCCCACGGGGTGGTAGCTCAACCAACGTGTTTTTTTCGTGATCCTGTAGTACCAACGACCTCGAAAGGATCCTCGGTATCGTCTGTTCAGAAAAACTGCAAGCCGTGCCCGAAGCACCCCTCTGCACGCCCTAGCACTATTACACCGATAGGCCCCTGCTCACTTCTCCCGTCTGTCACGATCTTGACACTAACATTCCATTTATTGCAGGCTTTTCACTCTTCTTTAGTGGCCTCACGGTCGGCGTGTGTAACCTCTTCTGTGGCCTGTGTCAGACGCTTGTCTGGGTGAGCGGCTCGGATCCGCAGAGGCTATTGGACGATGAGATTGGTGTCATGTCGTGAGGTGAGCCAGAATGGGAGACGGACGAGGATCTTGATGAGATCGGACACGCTCGTGCAGTGGTACCGGAGCCCCCGTGGGTGGGTTGGTGGACATGGCCACTGGATTCTCGCTGTATCAAGCTATGTCGCAGAAAGACATGAGTCAAGTGAGACGCACGAATTCAGAATGGCGACAACGCACACGCCAGGACATTCTCATCCTTGAGTGTTGTGCTGGCGCCATCAACGTCCATGGCCGCTCCTCCCAGGTGATTCGTCTGCGTGAGTCGCGCTCGGCGAGGGTCTGTGGGTGGGGTGGTGAGCATGTGCGATGTCACGGTCGTGTCGCCTGTAGCCGGGACAGGCTTTTTCCTGATGGGGCCTCTAGGACGGCGTGCGCGTGGTTGGGAGTGTTTTGATGCGTGTGTCCCTTTTGGTGGTTCCTTGATTTCGTAGACCTGGGTCGTTCTTTTCTTTGCCTTCCTTGGGGCTTGTTGGGTCGAGGCATGGAAAGCCTTGTTCATGGTGATCGCGCACTCGGAACCCACTTTCACGTCGCACCAACACCAACACCAACACCGACCAACAGCCGCGAACGTACGTACCGCCTGCGACATGGGATTGACTGCGGAGCCTTAGGGAGACGATGAGACCCAGTTGGCTCGTGATCGCCCGAAGCCGTGACATAAGTGTGTACGGCGGATTCTCGAGATGCTCGCTAACTGTCCCAACAGACATTTACTGTTATGCGCGCAACGATGCGTGTCCTCCGGAAGTCATAAAGTCTTCAAAGCTCGCCGCCACCGCCGCCGCCGTCGCCTGCGGTGCTTTGCGCGTATATGGCCCCCGCCGGGCCGCCACCACCGAGAAGGCAGCCGTCGATCCAGCCTGCTTGCGCGGCCTCCGTGGAACGCAAGGATCCTAGGACACATTCCGTTGCTCTTGTTACTCCACTACGTAGTCTCTTCCTTCGTCGCCCATCTCCTTCCGTTTCCGACGCGTTCATAGCTCCCACGAAACCCAAGGCTAGCAAGAATTTGGCTGAAGCATGATTCGCCAAACAATCCTTCCTTGTGGATTCGAGTCACAAGGGCACGACTCGATCAGGATGGGACGGTAGTGACGAAGAAGAAGAGGTTGTTGGCGAAGCTCGGGTACGGGAAGGAACGCCCACTCCCTCGTTTTGGAAAAAGCTGAGGATTGCATATATCTTGTAAGTACCACGGAAATATGCACGTATAATCGTTTTTTATTCGATGATGTTCCAGCTGTGGGTCAAAAAACAAGCTTCCGGAGCCCCCTGTGTGGGCTCGCTCCTGAGGTGATTGCCGCCTCCAAATTGCCCATCGACCACCCTGATTACGAAGCAGTCAAAGCTTGTTTTCCAAAGAGATTGTTCTTTGTCGAAAGTTAAGGTCTCGGGATCGCAGTCGCGAGAAAACCTCCGGTGGGGGCATCAAGCGTGCTGAAGTCCAACGCGACGGTCTCGGAAGGTGAAGAAAGTGGCACCAGCACTGTTTTCCAAAAGAAGCTATCCCCATCCAAAGCTGCTGTTTAGCCTTCTTTGAACCTGGCGGACCATGAGCTTTAAAGTACCAGTGAGGAGCGTGAGCGCAGAGAGACGGCAGCTAAAGCTTGCCTTGTTTCCAGAGATGGTGCCCAGCCTGGAGTTGTCTTTGCAGAATTGGACGAACCTGCACGGGGGGTCCTCTCCGGAACTCGTAGGCTCTTCGAGAACTTTGTGGACCCACCGTTTTGATCCCTTCATCTTAGGTTGCGCTCCATTCATTCATTCTCATTCATATCCGCCTCTTGCGATGCCTCGTTCTAGTCTTGCACAGTTTTCGTGATCTTTCTCACCTGTGTTACCATTCCCCTTCTCCAGCTCTTGCAATGCTCTCTATGCTTCTGTATGCGTTACTTAATGTGACACCGTCCCTACCCATGCATCAACATATCCATCTAGTCCATCTTCTCATTCTTCCGTACTCGCAACTACCAATGCAAGTATTGATACGACAAGGTAATGCAATGCACCATAGCATTCGCTCGTTTACTCACATTCGCTAACACTGACAACAGAAGAAGCTTAGGCTCTGCAAGCATTTATGGCCCACTGAAGCTGGTTCTCAGCATAGTGGAAGAATGAACGAGTATCTTGGGCTGTTTGGTCTCCCTACGGCCTTGGTGGTTAGGAGAACGAAAGCTCTTGTCAGGTACTTCTGCTATCACGCATCCGGAGTTTGCAAATGGTCCTTGTCGAGTGTTCAAACCATGTATCCGCAGTTCCCATAACTCTGCCGTATTTCAAGGCTCCCCATCCACATCCACCACGAAGCAAGTTGCATCACCCGCTTCTCCAGGATCCTTGGCAGACATGGCCACGTCGCTCAGAATGTAGGATGTGTTTCCAAAGACGAAGATCGAGAACTATCCGTCATGGAGAGTTAAAGTTTGGGAACCTGGTGAAGATGTCGATATTTCATCCCGTTTATCCCACTGACACATCCTAGAGCAGTGGGCGCAAGCGGTGATCGAGGAAGAAAGGTTGTTTCCAGCAGGGCGAAAGGGTAGGGTGCAGGTAGCTCTGCGACAAGTGAAATTAGCGCTCGCTGGACCAGCATCCACACGGTGTGTGCGTGTGACAGAAGCGGTGTATCATTGCCTCGTCGGTGCTAACCCGGCGTCGGGCGCCACCAGCGTCTTCCCAAACCACCATCTTCAAACGAGCTTGGCAAGCCATGATGGATTCAAAAGGTACTTCTGTCCCTCTGTCGATATGCGGAGCAGTGTAATTATATGCCTACCAGTTAACGAGTTGCATTCACGGGCAAAATCTCTCGCTACCAAGTTTAGGCAGGGAGAGGGGAGGTGTTACATCGAGGAGGCGATCGACCTCGATCGCGAGGCACTGCAACTTTTCCCACCCAGCCACCCCGGGCGATGCGTCGCTCTGTCTTGCCTTGCGAATCACCTCCTTGATCGCTATGAGCAATTTGGAGCGAAAAATGACTTTGAAGAGGCCATCATCCTCGAGCGGGAAGCACTCGACCTTCGCCCACGAGGGCACCCTGAGCGGTCGGAGTCTTTGACCGGGCTTGCAGCCGGTCTCCGTAGCCGGTACAAGCAACTCGGGGGAATGGTGGACCTCGACGAGGCCATTGTCCTCGCTCGAGAAATACTCGCCCTTTGCCCGCAAGGACACCCATATCGGTCGTCGGCTTTGAACAACCTTGCAGTTGATCTCTCTACTCGGTACGAGCAGCTCGGGGGAATGGAAGACCTCGGCGAGGCTATCGTTCTCGGTCGAGAAGCACTTGACCTTTGCCCACAAGGACACCCAGATCAGTCATCGTCTTTGAACAACCTTGCAGTTCGTCTCTCCACTCGGTACAAGCAGCTCGGGGGAATGGAAGACCTCGGCGAGGCCATTGTCCTCGGGCGAGAAGCACTTGACCTTTGCCCACAAGGACACCCAGATCGGTCGTCGTCTTTGAACAACCTTGCAGTTCATCTCTCCACTCGGTACGAGCAGCTCGGGAAAATGGAAGACCTCGGCGAGGCCATCGTCCTCGGTCGAGAAGCACTTGACCTTCGCCCACAAGGACACCCGGATCGGTCGTCGTCTTTGAACAACCTTGCAGGTCATCTCTCCACTCGGTACAAGCAGCTCGGGGGAATGGAAGACCTCGGCGAGGCCATCGTTCTCGGGCGAGAAGCACTTGACCTTTGCCCACAAGGACACCCAGATCGGTCATTGTCTTTGAACAACCTTGCAGTTCGTCTCTCCACTCGGTACAAGCAGCTCGGGGGAATGGAAGACCTCGGCGAGGCCATCGTCCTCGGTCGAGAAGCACTTGATCTTTGCCCACAAGGACACCCAGATCGGTCATCGTCTTTGAACAACCTTGCAGTTGATCTCTCCACTCGGTACGAGCAGCTCGGGGAAGTGGAAGACCTCGGCGTGGCCATTGTCCTCGGTCGAGAAGCACTTGACCTTTGCCCACAAGGACACCCAGATCGGTCGTCGTCTTTGAACAACCTTGCAGTTCATCTCTCCACTCGGTACGAGCAGCTCGGGAAAATGGAAGACCTCGGCGAGGCCATCGTCCTCGGTCGAGAAGCACTTGACCTTCGCCCACAAGGACACCCTAATCGGTCGTTGTCTTTGGACAACCTTGCAGCTCATCTCTCCTCTCGGTACAAGCAGCTTGGGGGAGTGGAAAATCTCGACGAGGCGATTGTCCTCGGCCGAGAAGCGCTCGACCTCCGCCCGCAAGGACACCCAGATCGGTCATCGTCTTTGAACAACCTTGCAGTTGATCTCTCCACTCGGTACGAGCAGCTCGGGGAAATGGAAGACCTCGGCAGGGCCATCGTCCTCGGTCGAGAAGCACTTGACCTTTGCCCACAAGGACACCCAGATCGGTCGTCGGCTTTGAACAACCTTGCAGTTGATCTCTCCACTCGGTACGAGCAGCTCGGGGGAATGGAAGACCTCGGCGATGCCATCGTCCTCGGTCGAGAAGCACTTGACCTTTGCCCACAAGGACACCCAGATCGGTCATTGTCTTTGAACAACCTTGCAGTTCGTCTCTCCACTCGGTACGAGCAGCTCGGGAAAATGGAAGACCTCCGCGAGGCCATCGTCCTCGGTCGAGAAGCACTTGATCTTTGCCCACAAGGACACCCAGATCGGTCGTCGTCTTTGAACAACCTTGCAGGTCATCTCTCCACTCGGTACAAGCAGCTCGGGGGAATGGAAGACCTCGGCGAGGCCATTGTCCTCTTTCGAGAGACACTTGATCTTCTCCCACAGGGACACCCTAATCGGTCACCATCTTTGCACAACCTTGCAGGTTGTCTCTCTATGCGGTACGAGAAGCTCGGGGGGACGGAAGACCTCAGCGAGGCCATCGCACTTGGTCGAGAAGCACTTGACCTTCGCCCACAAGGACACCCAGATAGGCCATCGTCTTTGGAACATCTTGCAGCTCGCCTCTCCACTCGGTACAACCAGCTCGGGGGAATGGAAGACCTCAGCGAGGCCATCTTCCTCGGTCGAGAAGCACTTGACCTATACCCACAAGGACACCTTAAACGGTCGGAGTCTTTGAACAACCTTGCAGTTCGTCTCTCCACTCGGTACGAGCAGCTCGGGGGAATGGAAGACCTCGGCGATGCCATCGTCCTCAGTCGAGAAGCACTTGACCTTCGCCCAGAAGGACACCCAGATCGATCAGCGTCTTTGAACAACCTTGCAGTTGTTCTCTGCACTCGGTATAAGCAGCTTGGGGGGATGGAGGACTTTGACGAGGCTATTGCCCTCGGTCGAGAAGCGCTCAACCTTCGCCCACAAGGACACCCTGATCGGTCGTCATCTTTGAACAACCTTGCAGCTTATCTCTCCGATCGGTATAACCGGTTCAGGGGAATGAAAGACCTCGCCGAGGTGATTGTCCTCGGCCGAGAAGCGCTCGACCTTCGCCCACAAGGACACCCTAATCGGTCGTCGTCTTTGGACAACCTTGCAGCTCATCTCCACTCTCGGTACAAGCAGCTTGGGGGAGTGGAAAATCTCGACGAGGCGATTGTCCTCGGCCGAGAAGCGCTCGACCTCCGCCCGCAAGGACACCCAGATCGGACCATGTCTTTGAACAACCTTGCGGTTCGTCTCTTCACTCGGTACGAGCAGCTCGGGGGAATGGAAGACCTCGACGAGGCCATCGTCCTCGGTCGAGAAGCATTTGACCTTTGTCCACAAGGGCATCCTCTTCGACCCAACTCTTTGAATAACCTTGCATGCCACCTCCGTGATCGGTTTTCACATTTGAGGCAGGCGAAGGATAAAGAGGAGGCGTTCAGTCTCTACACTCAACTCACACTGGCGCCACCATTCACTTCTCCCGACGATCTTTCCGTTGCTAGGGCATGGATCCAAATGGCTCATGATTTCCAGCATCCCACCATACTTCTCGCATATGAAACATCTCTTCGGTTACTTACTCAACACCTGGCGACTCTCCCATCATTACCTCAACATCTTGACGTTCTCAAGAACCTCACATCCTCACTCGCAGTGGACGCGTTCTCAGCCTGTCTTCGTGAACGTGTTCCTGCTCATGCAGTTGAGCTCCTCGAACAGGGCCGGGGTGTCTTTTGGACCCAGCTCACCCGCCTCCGTTCCCCGCTTGATGATCTCGTCGTGTCCGGCCCGGCAGGAATGGCCCTGGCAGACGAGTTCACGCAGCTCGCCCTGCTCATTCGCAATACCATCAATTTACCTGGCCCAGCTCAGCACGAGCGCCTGTGCCATCTCAACCTCAAAATGGAGAGGGTTGTAACCAATGTTCGCGAGCTACCTGGTCTTTCTCGTTTCCTACTTCCCTCCCTCTTCCCCGATCTCCAACATGCGGCCAGTAGGGGACCGGTCATCATTGTCAATGCGAGCAAGTATAGTTGTGACGCTGTCATTGTCTTACCTGATCGGGATCCTGTTCATATTCCATTGGACATCACGCAGGAAGGTGTTCGGGACCTGTCAACGGAGCTCCACACGTTGACTGTACGCGCACAAAGGTCTGACGCGACGAAAGCGCTCGCAGCATTTTTACGCAAACTTTGGGATCACATCGTTTCGCCAATCGTCGATGTCCTCCAGACGACCCATCCATCTCAATCACGGATCTGGTGGTGTCCCACCGCCGAGTTCTCTGCTCTTCCCTTCCACGCTGCTGGTCCTTTCAGGAAGGGTCAACGGAGCCTTCCCGATATCTACATTTCGTCCTACACCCCGACCCTGACTGCCCTCATTCGTGCTAGACGGCGCGATCCGTCGAGTTCCGAGTCTGCGATTGAACAGAAGGGTTTCATCGCCATCGGCCAAGCCACAGCGGACGGCGAGAGTAAACTGGTTTCGGTTGGCGCGGAACTGGATATCATTGGTCAGCGCGTCGACGGCCTCGCCACATTCACGCGCATAGATGGAGAGGAATCTTGTATTTCCAGGGTCATTGAAGGACTCGGGAAGAGCAATTGGGTGCACCTTGCATGTCATGGTCTCCCAAATCGGAAACAGCCGTTCGAGTCCGCGTTCGCTTTACGCGACGGACACTTTACGATCCAACGCATTATCGGTTGCGAGTTGAGAGATCCAGAGTTTGCGTATCTGTCAGCGTGTCATACGACTGTCGGATACGAAGAGAAGTCCGGACGAGGTGATCCATCTCGCGTCGGCGATGCAGTTTGCTGGGTTCCGTTCTGTGATTGGGACGATGTGGGCGGTGGACGATGGAGAGACGAACAAGATCACGTCGACTTTCTATAGATATATGGTGGACGAGTCTGGCCAGCTCGATCATACCCGTGCAGCGTTCGCGCTGAACAAGACGATGAAATCTGTGGACGTACCGTTCGATCAACGCATTCTTTATATTCATCTCGGTGCCTAGTTCCAGTACTAGAGTCTTTCTTTTTGCTCTCTCGCTTTACATCTCTCACGCTCGCTGTGTACGCTATAAAATATGTATCTATGTATCTATCGTTTCTGGGGTCGTGCGTTTATATCGCCTGTGTAGTGGGACGCCGAATGTGTATTCATCTATCGACAGGTATAGCATACAAAGTGACCAAGCACCCAGATGCCTGCAAAGGTCCGTCGACGACGACTCGACGATGAGAATGGCGCCTCTGGCAGAGTGATACACCATTTTGACGCTTCTGGGACCATAACTCATGCATGAGAATAGCATGCAAACGACGAAACGTTCAGCTGGTTGTCTGGATGCTGAGCAACCAGGATCCGTAGGCGCCATTTGATGATAGCATTGATGCCTCTGGCAGAGAGATTACTGGGTAGTCTTGTGCGACACCAGGCGTCTGCAAGAGAGCGTCATCAGGCATAGCTACGGGCCCAGAACGAAATCGAACACGCTCTTGTCGTAGTACCGGGGCCCCGTGTGTAAGACCTACATATGTCGCAGAAAGTCCTCCACGAGTCGAGCGAGACGTACTTGGAATCCCATAATGTCGCAGTAGCGGCAGGGAGGCAGGAGCAAGGGAGGTGCTTCGATCGAGGTGTCTGTGAGATGAGGGTGAGACGTCACGAATTCGGATGGGGTAGGAACACATACGTCGGGACGTCCTCCTCATCGACGAACGTCATACTGGTACGTTGTGGTTGTTCTCTGGTTTGTGATATCGATCTTCGTCGCCGGGTTCTCCATGCCAATCAGCACGTGGGTTGGGGGGAATTGCGTGGACGTGGCATGGAGGTGGTAGTGGGAGACCTGGGAATGGAACGACGCATGCGCCGCTGGGCCGGGAAGGAGGGAGAAGAATCGCTGAACGCTGTGGTTCGTGTGCACCCAATGCACTTCAGCATGTCCGCTTCTCCTCGAGCTCGGCAGCGAGCACAGGGTCTGACCGAGAAGCTTGTACTATACCATGATCACACGACAAACGGTACCAACCACACATATGAAGTGACAGCGGGCACAGTGGGACTTGCTCGAGTCGCGAATGGAATTGGGCTCGAGTGTACAGGAAGGAACTCCCACTCCCACGCCTGAGGAAATGCCGATAGTCGCATATGTTTGTGAGTACCACACATATATACACGTATAGTCATTTTGTATTCAATGGTCCTCCAGCCGTGGTAAAAAGCAACTCTTCAGTACCCTCTCTATGAACTCGCTCCCGAGGTAACCCCGCCTTCAAATTGCCACCGACCACCTGTCAAAACTTGGCCTCTAAATTGTTCTCTGCGGAAAGCCAAAGTCTCGGGATCGCAGTCGCTAGAACACCTCAACCGAGGTCATTGAACTTGCTTTGAAAGCCCAACACGACGAGACTTTGGAAGGCGAAGAAAGTAGCACCGGCACTATTTCCCAAAAGAAACCCTTTCATGCAGATTGTGCTAAGACGGAGACTGTCCCATCCAAAGCTGCTCCTGAGCCTCCTTTGCGCCTGGTCGACCGTGAGCTGCAAAGGGATAGTGAGAAGCGCGAGTGCAGAGAGACAGCAACTAAAGCTTGCCTTGTTTCCAAGATGGTCTCCTCGCCGGAGCTGTCTTCGCGGAACGAGACGAACCTGCATGGCGTGGAATGGGTCCTCCGGAACTCATAGGGTCTTTGGGACTTCGTGGACCTACTGTTTTCATCTCTTCACCTTAGGTTGCGCTCCATCCATCCATTCTTACTTAAATCCACCTCTCTCGTTTGTCTAACTACTCTTGCGATGCATCACTCTAGTCTTGCACACTTCTCAATGATCGTTCTCGCCCGCGTTACCGTTCCCCTTCTTCACCTCTTGCGACGCCCTCTACGCTTCTACACGCTTTACCTCGTGCGACACCATGCCATCAACATATTCATCTCGCCTATCCTCTCATTCTTCCGTACTCGCAATTACCAACACAGGTATTGACACCACAAGGTAATGCAATGCACCATCGCACTCGCCCGTTTACTTACACTTACATTGATAATAGAAGGCGAGGTCACGCTCTGCAAGCATTCCTGACCCACTGAATTGGTTCTCGGCGTAGTGAAGAAAGAACGAGTAACTTTGGCTCTTCGGTCTGCCCACAGCCTTGGTGGTCGGGAGAACAAAACTTCTTGTCAGGTGCCTGTGCTATCATGCAACCAGAGTTTGCAAATGGGGCCAGAGTTGCCAAACTCGTCCTGGGACAAATCACCCTTGACGGGTGTTTAAATCATGTATCTGCGGTTCCCATACCTCCGTCGTATTTCAAGGCTCCCTGTCCTACCACAAAGCAAGTTGTATGATCATCTACTTCTCTGGGGTCCCAACTTTCGTTTGACCCGTTCAGTTCAACATCAGCGGACATGGCCACGCGCTCAGAATGAACCACAGTTGTAGGGTGTGCTCGATCGGTGTATGGGTTCGCTCACGGTGGCGGCCTGGAGGTCATGTTGCCAGTTTGCGCTCCGAGAGGCGACGAGAATCAAACCAGCAGGGATGTGTTTCCAAAGACGATGATCGAAATCTAACCATCAGGGAGAATTAATATTTGGGAACCTCATGAAGGCATTCCATCCCATTTATCCCACTGGCACATCCTGCAGTGGTGGGCACAGGCGGTGATTGAGGAAGAAAGAGTGTTAGTAGGATGCAGGTAGCTTCGCGACGAGTAAAATTGGCGCTCGCTGAGCACAGCCTCCACGTGGTGCGGCGTGTTGAAGTGCACTGGAGTATCGTTGTCGGTGCCAGCTTGTCAGGCACCAGTACCAGCATCTTCCCAAACCACCATGTTCAAGCGAGCTTGGCAAGCCATGATGGATTTAGAAGGTGCTTCTGTCCCTCTGTCGATATGTAGAGCGGAGTAATGATGTACCCACCAGTTAACAGGTTGCATTCACAGGCAGAAATACTTACCACCAAGTTCGAACAAGGACGGGGGAAGAGCTACATCGAGCAGGCGGTCGACCTTGATCGTGAAGCACTGGAACTTTGCCCACCCGGCCACCCAAAGCGATATGTCTCTCTGGATTTCCTTGCACGTCATCTCCTTGATCGTTACGAGCAATTTGGAGCAACGAGTGATTTTGAAGAGGCCATCATCCTCGGCCGAGAAGAAGTTGACCTTTGCCCCCAAGGACACCCAAATCGGTCGACGTCTTTGAGCAACCTTGCAGGTCGTCTTTCTACTCGGTATGAGCAGTTCGGGGGAATGGAAGACCTCGACAAGGCGATTGTTCTCGGCCGAGAAGCACTCGACCTCCGCCCGCAAGGACACCCTGATCGATCCGTGTCTTTGAACAACCTGGCAGTTGATTTATCCAGTCGGTACAAGCAGCTCGGGGGGATGGAAGACCTTGACGAGGCGATTGTCCTCGATCGAGAAGCACTTGACCTCCACTCGCAAGGACATCCAAAACGGCCCATGTCTTTAGACAACCTTGCAGTTGGTCTCTCCACTCGGTTCAAGCAGCTTGGGGGGATAGAAGACATTGATGAGGCTATTGTCCTCAGTCGAGAAGCACTCTACCTTTACCCACAAGGACACCCAGATCGGTCTATGTCTTTGAGCAGCCTTGCACTTCGTCTCTCCACTCGGTACAAGCAGCTCGGGGGAATGGAAGACCTCGGCGAGGCCATCGTCCTCGGTCGAGAAGCACTTGACCTTCGCCCACAAGGACACCCAGATCGGTCATCGTCTTTGAACAACCTTGCAGTTCGTCTCTCCACTCGGTACGAACAGCTCGGGGGAATGGAAGACCTCGGCGAGGCCATCGTCCTCGGTCGAGAAGCACTTGACCTTCGCCCACCAGGACACCCTAATCGGTCATTGTCTTTAAACAACCTTGCAGCTCGCCTCACCACTCGGTACGAGCAGCTCGGGGGAATGGAAGACCTCGGCGAGGCCATCGTCCTCGGTCGAGAAGCACTTGACCTTCGCCCACAAGGACACCCAGATCGGTCATTCTCTTTGAACAACCTTGCAGCTCTTCTCTCCACTCGGTACAACCAGCTCGGTGGAATGGAAGACCTCGGCGAGGCCATCGTCCTCGGCCGAGAAGCACTTGACCTTTGCCCACAAGGACACCCAGATCGGTCATTCTCCTTGAACAATCTTGCAGTTCATCTCTCCATTCGGTACAACCAGCTCGGGGGAATGGAAGACCTCGGCGAGGCCATCGTCCTCGGTCGAGAAGCACTTGACCTTTCCCCGCAAGGACACCCAGATCGGGCATCGTCTTTGGTCAACCTTGCAGCTCGTCTCATCATTCGGTACAACCAGCTCGGGGGAATGGAAGACCTCGGCAAAGCCATCGCCCTCGGTCGAGAAGCACTTGACCTTTCCCCGCAAGGACACCCTCATCGGTCATCGTCGTTGAACAACCTTGCAGTTCAGCTTTCCATTCGGTACAACCAGCTCGGGGGAATGGAAGACCTCAGCGAGGCCATCGTCCTTGGTCGAGAAGCACTTGGCCTTTGCCCACAAGGACACCCAGAGCGATCATTGTCTTTGAATAACCTGGCAATTAATTTATCCAGTCGGTACAAGCAGCTCGGGGGAATGGAAGACCTCGGCGAGGCCATCGTCCTCGGTCGAGAAGCACTTGACCTTCGCCCACCAGGACACCCAGATCGGTCATCGTCTTTAAACAACCTTGCAGCTCGTCTCTCCACTCGGTACGAGCAGCTCGGGGGAATGGAACACCTCGGCATGGCCATCGTCCTTGCTCGAGAAGCACTTGGCCTTCGCCCACCAGGACACCCAGATCGGTCGTCGGCTTTGGACAGCCTTGCAGTTCGTCTCTCCACTCGGTACAAGCAGCTCGGTGGAATGGAAGACCTCCGCGAGGCCATCGTTCTCGGTCGAGAAGCAATTGACCTTTGCCCACCAGGACACCCAGATCGGTCGTCGGCTTTGGACAGCCTTGCAGGTTATCTTTCCGATCGGTACAACCAGTTCAGGGGAATGGAAGACCTCGACGAGACGATTGTCCTCGGCCGAGAAGCACTTGACCTTTGTCCACAAGGGCACTATCTTCGGCCCAACTTGTTGAACAACCTTGCGTGCCACCTCCGTGATCGGTTCACACATTTGAAGCAGGCGAAGGATAAAGAAGAGGCATTCAGTCTCTACGCTCAACTCGCACACGTGCCACAATTCATTTCTTCCGACGATCTTTCTGCCGCCAGGGCATGGATCCGTATGGCTCGTGATTTCCAGCATCCCACCATACTTCTTGCATATGAAACCTCTCTTTGGTTACTTACTCAACATCTGGCGACTCTCCCATCATTACCTCAACATCTTGACATCCTCAAAAATCTCACATCATCACTCGCAGTGGACGCGTTCTCGGCCTGTCTTCGTGAACGTGCTCCTGCCCATGCAGTCGAGCTCCTCGAACAGGGCCGGGGTGTCTTTTGGACTCAGCTTACCCGCCTCCGTTCCCCGCTCGATGATCTCACGATATCCAGCCCGGCAGGAAAGACGCTGGCAGACGAGTTCACACGGCTCGCCTTGCTCATTCGCAATGCTCTCAATTCGCCTAGCGCAGGTCAGCATGAGCGCCTGTGTCATCTTAACTTCGAAATGCACAGGGTTGTTACCAATGTTCGCGACCTACCTGGTTTCTCTCGTTTCCTGCTTCCCTCCCTCTTCCCCGATCTCCAACATGCGGCCAGTGGTGGACCGGTCATCATCGTCAATGCAAGCAAGTATAGCTGTGACGCGGTCATTGTCTTACTTGATCGCGACCCTGTTCATATTCCATTACACATCACACAGGAAGGTGTTCGAGACCTGTCAACGGAGCTCCATAAGTTGACTGTGCGCGCAAAAAGGCTTGATGTGACCAGAGAGCTCGCAGCCTTTTTACGCAAACTTTGGGATCACATCGTTTCTCCCATCGTCGATTTCCTCCAGACGATCCATCCATCTCAATCACGGATCTGGTGGTGTCCTACCGCCGAGTTCTCTGTGCTTCCCTTGCACGCCGCTGGTCCCTACAGGAAGGGTCAACGAAATCTCACTCATATCTACATTTCGTCCTACACTCCAACCCTTGCTGCCCTCATTCGTGCTAGACGGCGCGATCCGTCGAGTTCGGCAACTCACTGGAAGCGCTTCATCGCCATCGGCCAAGCCAAAGCGGCTGGCGAGAATGAACTGGTGTCGGTCGGCGCAGAACTGGACACCATCGGTCAGCGCGTCGACGGTCCTGGCGAGATTCACGTGCATGGATGGAGAGGACTCTCGTATTTCCAGGGTCGTCGAAGAGCTCGGGAAGAGTAATTGGGTGCACCTTGCATGTCATGGTCTCCCAAATCCCAAGAAGCCGTTCGAGTCCGCATTCGCTTTGCGCGACGGACACTTTACGATCCAACACATCATCGGTTGCGATTTGAAGAATCCAGAGTTTGCGTATCTCTCTGCGTGTCACACGACTGTCGGAGACGAAGAGAGTCCGGACGAGGTGATCCATCTCGCGTCGGCGATGCAGTTTTCTGGGTTCCGTTCTGTGATTGGGACGATGTGGGCGGTGGATGATGGTGAGACGATCGAGATCACGTCGACTTTCTATAAATACATGGTGGATGAGTCTGGGCGCCTTGATCATACCCGTGCAGCGTTCGCCTTGAACAAGACGATGAAATCTGTGGATATACCATTCGATCAACGGATTCTTTATATCCATCTCGGTGCCTAGTTCTAGTATACCTTGTTTACTCTTTCGCTTTACATTAGTACGAGCTGTGTGTGATGCTATCAAATATGCTATTCATTGTTTCGGGGGTCGTATGTGGCCTTGGCAAGTTTGCACGATATCAGATTCTTGCGCTTGTAGCCCGGGACAACTCGACAGCAGAATCCCAGTGTCATGGTAGAATCGAATGACCCAACCGTACCGATCACGGTTTTGCCTTGGTTGGGGTGAACGTTCAGAGAACTCCACAAGTGGGAACTCCAAACCTCCTAATGGCAGGTGCTTGTGGAGACAACACCACGTCCTACACTTGGGCACCGGCCGAGCTCTTGCCTTCTGGTACTGCTTTGTCCGCAATACGCCTCTGTCCAGTGCGGCGTCAAGCCCCAGACTAGACTCTACATAGCGTTTCTTTGCACGGTTGGAGTCGGACACCTCTCTGAGAAAATCGCATGACGCTTCCGATCTGACGGTGCAGCAGCCTGAGGGAGGTTTCCGACGGATCTCGACGCGTGCGCCGAGCAAGTCGTTCGGGTGGTGACCCACGACGGTTTCCTGCCAAAGGAAGGACTTTGAGCGAGCAGGCACTACCTTCAACGAAAACTGGCGCACGAAAAAGCTTGGCCACCATCGCACAGTGGCTGCTTCATCCCAGTGGGCTTTCCTTCAAAACCAATGTCGATTCCTACAACCAAAAGTCTGACGACATTTTCATGAGTCGGTTGTCACAGGATCAATCCCCATATCATTACACAAAGGGTATTGGGAGTGCGCGGTTCCGTAAGTTGAACACTAGAGGGGACAAGAATTGGCTTAAAACTTTGTGGCGACAATATCATATCGCCCAAGAATGACAAGTTTCAATGTCACAGTGGAAACTCGAGATAGCAGACACGAACCAGTGGGTGCTGCCAGTGGGCACATGGCACCCAGGTTTCTCTTCCGACGTGCCCAAAACTGCCTGCCTGCCTACTCCGGTTCCCACTGGTCGCGATTACAAGACAATGACAGTGCCCGACAACGGTGTCAGACAGATCGTCGAGGAAAGGATCCGCGAGTCAAGGGGCCCAATACCATCAGCGAGTGAATGCCGTACCACGAACCACCACAGAACAACGAGATGGTTGATGCGCTCGAGTGGGCTGTACTTAGCAATCCTTGTCTCATCCCCTCCACGGTGCCTGTTCTGCCGGCAGCGATCCGGTCATGGATAGCAGCCTGGAGCTGTTAGTGTTCACGCCGCTCAGACCCGAGAGTACAGTCGAACCCCTTGTAACCCATACCCCCTCGGTTTAGGCTGTAAGGTATGGGTTATGAGGGGCTATGGGTTTCATGATCAGTGACCGGTAACACCCGAAAAATATAATTATGTATTCTAAGACTCTAAGTTAGCTATGTACGTTAGTTTCGAGGTCAGTCACGGTCTCGGGGTAAAATAACTAGTTATCTTTGTCTCCTTCATCTTCTGCATTCCCAAGGCGCGCGTTTCTCGCCCGAACGCACGCAACATCGCTGTAAAGTTGCTAGCGTAAGCGGTGTCAAGTTCCTCAACATATTTCTGCAACCCCCGAGCTGCCTGCAGTGCCTCGCTGCGTGTCAAAATGATGTCGACAGGTATGTCTGAGTCACCATATGCACTATGTTCTGCACCCTCGGCTGAATCCTCAGCGTCCTGTAGCTTCTTCGCCTCCATCACCGCATCGTATATGTCCTGGTCTGTTGCATCAAAGAGATTGTGAGTCTCGATAACCGGATTCAGCAGCTCGGTGAGACTCATTCGGTTGCAGCGCTGGAGCGCTCCAACTGCCTCCAGGCCATCAAGAGCACGTTCAACGTTTTTTTCGGCTTGCACCAAGGGATCGTCGGGAGGTTCGGAACAAGTTGCATGAACAAGAAAAGAGATTGGGAGGGACGGCTTGACTGTATCTGCCTCTGAGTCATGGTCTGCTTCAGGTAGTATTCCGGCTTTGTTCCAGCAATTTCGAATGGTTGTCGTATCAACTTCACTCCAGGCTTGATCAGCGAGCTGCATTGCTTCGAGCTGGTTAATATTGTAGATCTGAGATGGTGTGATGCCAGATTCATAGAAATCAATGGCACGATCAATGAACCTGGCACGGTAGTGTGCCTTAAAACAGCGTATGATTCCTTGGTCATTTGGTTGAACGTGCGCTGTCAGGTTTGGTTCAAAGTTTTCGACACGGATATTGGTGAGAGTGTCGGGTACGACATGACCTGAGAAGTTGTCCTGGAGGAGGAGGATTTTTCGACCGTCCCTTCTGAGCGAGACATCCCAACTTTCCAACCACTCCTGATAGATCGAGGCTGTCATCCACGCCTTTGCGTTGTTACGATAGTCAAAGCCAAGTTGCCCCCCTGACTTGTTCTTGAATGCACGAGGCTTCTTTGCCTTCCCGATGATCAATGGCATCAGTTTCTTTGAGCCGTCCGCATTCGTTGTGAGTAAGTACGTCAATCTGGTTTTTTTCCCTTTGACGCCAGAACACTGCTTGTTGGAAAGCCCGCGATCAGGTGGCATTCTATATTATTTATTTGAGATTTGTGGCAAGTGCGAAAATAATTGAAGGAAACGAACTCATAGAACAAACCAGTCTCGTCGGCATTGAAAATGTCACGTCGCCTGTATCCAGCACTTTTTACTAGCCCTTGAATGCGTAACCGCTCCTTCTGAACGGTCTCTTGATCTGCGGAGCCTGCCTCGCCATGCCGTTTCACCTGCTTCAAGCCCATACGAAACTTATACCTAGCTAGCCAGCCATTGCTCAAGCTGAGCTGCTCACCCGCTGGCACTCCAGCGCGGTCAGCAAATGATCTCCACTTCTGACGAAGGACCTCGCCAGTCAGCAAGATGTTATCTGACATCGCCTTTGAGACCCACAGATCCAGCATATCTGTAATCTCTGGATGGAGTGTCTGACAGATCCTTTTTACTGAACGAGACAAGCCTGAGTTGGCATCATGCTCCGTACGCCATCCGGGTTCTTTCTTCAGCCACTCCGACATTTTTGGCTGTGTCAATCGAAGAGACGGGTTGATTTCATTGAAATGTTTGGCTGTTTTTGTCTGATTTGCCCCGTTGTTGTGATGCCAGTTAAGCACCTCAATCCGTTGTTCAAGTGTCGCATTCTCCTTTTTTTGAAGTTTGGGGGCTTGCTTTTTCTTGCTGTCCGATATGGCATCATTACCTGCCAGTATGGGGCCTATCATTGCCAGCTTGTTTGTTTGCAGTCCAACACAGATAAAAAATATGCGTACATTTGCGCTTTTTTGACGGAGCAGCACACCCACTGCCATGTTGGGCGAGATCAGTTAGTCTCTGAACAATGGTTTGTTCTTGTGAATCCAATTGCTCAACAGCCCTTTCATACTCCTCGGTCATATCCAACTTGTCAACCAGACGGACTTCATCGACCAAATTTCCAACAGTATCAAGCCATTCTTCATCAACTTCCGAAATTGGTTGATTGGCTCTTAATGCGGCCTCAAGTGAGGCTCTCCGCTCTTGAGTCTGATTCTGAAGCTTCTGCAGCCCCTTTTTTAGAAGGTCGATGGGTTTCATAGTGACGGTGATGGGAATGGGCCGGAAAGTTGGATCTTGGTTGCCACATTGGGGACGTGTTCATATTGATTATATAACAGTTATTCCAAATTTAGAGATATATTGACAATATCTGGGTGTAACATATGGGTTTTGACCCATCCAATTGGCCATGGCATATGGGGTATGGGGTATGGTAAAAATTCCCTGCATACCGACTTGGTAACTCCAAAAATGTATGGGTTATAAGAGGTTATGGGTTATATAGGGCATGGGTTACAAGGGGTTCGACTGTACTGCGACGTTTCGTCGATTCGTAAACTCGCCACCCCGGATACTGTCTTTGGACTTGGTTTTATAATGAATTCGGTGCAACATGCCATTTACAGCGTCTCGTTCAGTGTTCAAGGTTCGTCTGTGGGTGGGATGGTGAGCGTGTGTGGTGTCACAAAGAATATTTGGGAGATGCCGAACGACGCAGTTTGTGGGTCCCGCAGAGACAGCTTTCCCACACGCAAAACGGAGTCCCCTCTACCGCTTCTCTCCCAACCCTTCCGCATACCACCACAAACGCTCGATCACCCGCACGCTCCTCTGTATCCACCATGATTCCGATGCCTCTGCGACCTCTGTAGTGGTTACGCCGAACGCATCAAGCGGGTCAAAATGATGCGCGAGCGACAATGACGACCACTCCGAAGATGAGGATGAAAACACGTTTTGGGGTCGGGTTGGACTGTCCTTGGAGAGAAACAGGAAACGGGGATGGCACAGGTGGACAAGACGGAGGAAAGCTCACCGCCACCGCCGAGAAGGCAGCCGTCGATCCAGCATGCTTGCGCGGCCTCCGTGGAACGCAAAGATCCTTGAACACATTCCGTTACCCTTGTTATTCTGCCCCGTAGTCTCTTCCTTCGTCGCCCATCTCCTGTTGCCGACGTGTTCAAAACTCCCACGAAACCCATGGCCAGGAAAACTTTGGCCGAAGCATGATTCGCCAAACAATCCCTTACCCATTCCAGTGAAAAGGGCACGCATCAATCAGGATTGTGGTTCCTTATACACATTTTCGCTTTTATCTAGTCTTACGACTGTACAAAAATTGTCTCTACTTCAAGTTCCCCGCTAGCAACTACTATGTTTCTATGTGCAAGAAAGGTTGAACGCCGACGTTTAATCTGAGTGGTTACGTATCTATGCACCAATCCCAGCTCTCCATTCGTTGGTACCCTCTTTGCGTTCCCGCTCCTTCTCAGCATGTCTCGCCGTGGCCGCTGGTGAGTTGCCCCAGAAAAATAACATCACATCGTCTTCGTCCCATATCGGCTGCTCCGAATCTGTGGCTGCCGCCGAACTCATACTGCCTCCATTATCGGGTTGTTGATTCCCCTTAGCCCGGGCAGCCTCCGGATCACCGGCGTGTTTTGTTGAGCTGGTGGCCACAGTTCCAGGTACTATCTCGGGACGCGGAACACCCGGGCGATCATCGAGAACGGTGTTGTTTGTACCCCGGTTTTTTTACAGCGGCAGCCCCATAGTTGTAATGGAGCAACAGATCCGAAGGCTTGGGTTTGTGATGAGATACGAACGCGGCATCAATATTCTTCCCAAAAATGTCGCGAAAGCATGAATCATCGTGGAGCAATTGGAATGTGTATCGTGAATGAGATGGGTAGTGGTACCGTCGGGAAGAAAGCGGTTATGACGGTCAGGAACATCGTCCATTTGGAGGATAAGATTGGGTGTCTAGCAAGCTGGTGTAAGAAGTCTGGCCAGGAAATGGGTGTGGACAAACTTTCAGTATGGCAGCTCTCCGACTATCGAGGTAAGGTCCACGAAAAGACATGTTGCCCGTGATTCCATTCCTGATGTCGTTTATGCATTTCAAGTCTGCGCTCACCACCGTGTGGCCGGTTTTGAATGATGAGTTGCAACCACTAGAGAGATGACCAGGTTAGTTGGGGAGAGAGAGATTGCAAAGGAGACGTACCTCATCGCCTTTGCTCCAAGGAATGATGTGCATACCCTCACAGCCCCGCCGGAAACCGGTCCACACACACTGCTCCCCGTCCCGTGGGGCTAATTCCTGACAGAAACCACTCCGGGTTCTGGTTGTTTGAGTCGAAGCCTCGCTGCGCAGCTTGATGACTTCAAGATCAACGGCATGAAAGAGGACATCTGAGGCGCGATCAGCTTCAAGGTCACAAAGGAAATGCGAAAGGCAACCCTGTCCAGCTGAAGATAATCTGTAGTGGTAAACGCCTCCGTCAGCTAATTCAGAATCCAGATCGACCGGTTCTCCTCGTTCATCCTGCAAGGATCCTTCTGCTCCTAGGACGCACCACCCAAGATAAGAAAGATACTTGGGAGGGTGACGGCAGACCTCCTCGATGATGCCAAGCGGTATTTCCAGGTAAAATGGGTTAGGTTTCTGTTCGAAAAGAACGAGGTGGACATGGCCAGCCAGCGGTTTGGGTCTCATGTTGAAAGTCAATCACTGAGAGCTCGAATCACAGCACGCAATCACGGTTTTGCGCAGAGTGTAATGAGGCGAGGACGAAGTTGGGGGACGGAATCACGATAGATTATTAGTCCCCTAAACTACCCAATCGAATGATTTGGATATCTTATCAATCCGATCGTGTCTCCTACACTCGACTCATCCGGCCGAGGGTGGCTTGTTTAGTTGCTTCAAAGTAGCTAGTGTTATCTAAGCTACTACAACACACAGTTTAGCAGGTGAACGGTTTCGCGCAGGACAAGTCACAGTTTGCGAGGCGCGGATCATATCACGGTTGTTGGGTTCTGCCGCATTCGGACGAAGCCCGACCCCTGAAGATGAATGGTCCACCCGTCACCGCCACGACACTCCCCGGTCGACGAACTCGTGGGCAGCGCTCGACGGCCGCGCACCGCGCTCACACGACGTCCGTGGCAGAATTTCATCGGATCAGGAAGAACCTGAACCGCCACGCTCCCTCTACCTTTGCCCTCAAGGACCCACAGATCTGCGGATGTCATGGAACAACCTTGCAATTTTGTTTCTATCATTGGGTGCGATTTGGAGAATTCAGAGCTTTGTGTACCTCATGCGACTGTCGGGGACGAGGACAAGTCCTGAATCTCGCGTTCGGCGATGCAGTTCGCTGGATTCCATTCTGTGATTGGGGACGATCATTGGGCGGTGGGACGATGCTCAGACGAACAAACTTAGATCTATAAATATATGTGTGGACGGGTCTGGGCGTCTCGATCACACCCGTGCAGCGGTTCGCGCTGAACAAGACGATGAAATCTGTGCGTGATGTATATCGGTGCTTAGTTCTAAGTACTATGATCTTCGTTTGCTCGAATTCTCGCTTTGCATTGCTGACGCTTGCTATGTATACGTACACTAGTATCAAGTCTTGATCGTGCAGTTCATAACTCGAGCAGCGTAAGTTCGCGCTGAACAAGACGACGATCATGACATTTGTGAATGTACCGCTGGCATTCGGGTCAAGGGATTCTTCATGTCCATCTCGGCCGGCCGCTCCATATATTACCCGTACTTGCTAGTGTGTGCACTATCAAGTATGCTGTCTATCGTTTTCGGGGGTCGTGTGAGGCCCCAGTGATACGAGCCACCCCCTCCAGAAACCGCGAGCAGCTAATTCAAGATATTCGCGCACCCAAGTGCTATTCGAATTTCGCATCATGCCTTGCTTACCCCGATGACACGTGCCACGTGCCACCATGTTCTCATTCTGTTGTCGAGGTCCGAGGGCGATCTGTCGGCTCTCGCTGGTCCCCTTTCATCCCCCGTAGCACCTGATGAGTCGAAATCTGATATCGATCTCGAGCAGAGCTCATGACGACGGCCTAACTCCGAAACAATTGCAACGGGGCGACTAACTGATTATGATCCGTCGACGGCGGGCCGCGACACATTCCAGCAAAACGTGCGTCTTGATATTATATATATAGGTGAAACATGTACACACACACCTGCTGAATCGAGGTCGAGGATGAAAAAAGGGCGGCATATGATAGATATGATGCATTTAATTTTTCCCTTGTTCGCGATTCCGATCTTCGTTTTTGGGTTCTCAACGAACGGCACGCGGGTTGGGGGGAATCGCGTAGACGCGGCAGAGGCGGTGATGGGCGACGGTGAACGGAACGACGCCTGCGCCGTTGGAGTGGGAAGGAGGAAGAAGAATCGATTATGGTGTGAAGCGGGGAAGTGGAAAGGGGGGGGGTCAGATAGGAAGTGACATGGATGGAGAGGTCGACAGAGGCCTGGACGTGAATACGGAACTGTTCGAGTGCACTCACGCACTTCGGCGTGCACGCTTCTCCTCGAGCTCGGCAGCGAGTATAGCGTCTGGATCGCGTCCCGCAACTTCGGGAAGGAGAAGCGTGAAGCCTGTATATAATCAGTACGGGATCACACGGTAAGAAACGATGGCCGTGACAGGCTACTCACCAGCTCCGAGTATAGAGCACGCGAAAAAGACTAATTTTAAAAAAGTATGTGAGCATACCAACATCACAGCACGCGCGCACATATGAGAGTGACAGCAGGCGCAGTGGCTATAGGACTTACTCCAAAGTACGTTAGGCGTCCCGATGGTAGTCGTAAGCGTGTTGAACACGAGCGCGGAGATAATCGCGCCGACTTTCCCACTCGCAGCAGATATACCATGTGCTAAGGCACGATATTTCGTGGGGAAGACTTCGGCTGGGTAACACTGCGGTGCCGAGCGCCTTAGCGTGAATCAGGTGCGGGGGAACCGGAGATAACTTACATATGTCGTTCTGTCGTCGTGTGAGGCGGTGTAAGTGGATACCGGCAACGTAAGGTGGATCAGGTGGACTCACGAATTAGCTCCAAAGTTGAAGAAAAACTAGGTGGAAGATAGGGTGAGTGTCGATTTGGGATATGAAATGTCTAGACGCACTTGCAGGAATGAGAAGCAGACGATGAACGACGCGCTGTCGAACGTGTAAAACTTGGCCGCCAATATGCCCACTAACGATGACGCGATTCAGACGAGGTCACAACAAGCGGGGGAGAGGAGACTTACAGAACAACGCTTCCATGAGGAATCCCTGCAATTGGATGAACTTCCGGCCGAGCTTCTCGATAGTCAAGACCGTGACATAGTAGCCTAACCACGAAGAATGTTTTAGATCAGAAATCGTGGGGATAACCAGAGTCAAAATATCTACCAGGCACAAATCCAAGCGCGGTGATGATGATATTTCCGGTGGAGATTTTGAAGAGTTTATCCCATGCCGTGCCAGTCTTACCAGCATATCCGATCTGCTCAAGCACCACATTTTGGTTGAGGTTGATCCCGTAGAACCTACGATCCAGTAGTTTGTAAATCCATTCCCCCACTTTCCAGGGAAACGAAAACTCACGCAATATCCAGCAAGAACCAGCAGGCACAAGTTCCAATCAGAATTTTGGCATGACGCCATTCGGAGAAGTACTCCACAAATTCTGATAATATGTGAGTCGTCGATAATGCGGGCAAGTGATCTGATCACCTTTGAAATGGGCTTTTCTCACGAGTTCAGGTTCGACCTCGGCGTCCGACGACGAGCTGGTTGCGAGTTCTTTTTCTTTCGTGATTTCAATATCTGCACTCATCTTTTGTGACTCCTTAAAACGTTTCGACTCGGGTAGCGTCAAACGCTGGTACAGCGTGCCGAAGGCAGGCACAAGCGAAACACCGATGCAGATTCTCCACACTAAGGAGCTCAACGCTGAGTGGGAACCGAAGTGCAAGCAAACGGCACCCACCTCCATCCACTTTAGATGTTTCGCCCAAATCATTCATAACATGCTCGTAACACGCCAGAACGATGATCACGACCAAGCTTCCGACCAAGCTTCCCCAACCCTGGTTGGCAAAAATGTACGATAGGAGCGTGCCGCGTTTGCGGATCGACGCCCTATCACTGGTGACCGAAGCAGACAAAGGGTAGTCTCCTCCAACACCCACGCCGAGTAGGATACGGAACATAGATAAGTAGATCAGGGACCCATTCGGGGAAAGGTCATCTTCGGAGGATTTTCACTTTCGTGTTTCCAAGGATACGGGGTGGACGTACTGGTTGGACACGAGATACAGAGGATGGTCGCCACGATGATCAACATCAACTCTTTTCCATCTAGGGTAGATTAAACTTTTCGTTGATCCGGGAGAACGGAGCATGCTTACAAACAGCTTTGCGGCCGAGGGCGCCCCCAAGATATCCTAGAGAAATTATTCTAAGTGCGTACGAAGGAGCACATACGGTTTGTGTGCTTACCGAAACCAAATTGACCAATGACACTGCCGATGTTTGCTGAAGCCTTCAACAGACCAGCGAGGTTACTGGGAAGACTGTGTCCGTCGTACAACCTGTATTGCAACATGGTTGAAACAGGCTAAAACAAGAGACGAAATTGAATGAATGCACAGTGTGGGGCAAACATACTCACGTTAATAATGAACAAATCATAGGCTGGTTCAACCTCGGTGAACGGATATCGAATCATGAAAAGGTGGCAGACAAACCATCGAGGAAGAATCCAACCTGCGGAAACATGAAATTATCAACCCTTATCGACGCAGAACGGATAGAGTCACACTCACACCAGTGATGGCCAACAACTTGACCTCTGCGAGGGTCAGGATAAACGGGGGCCTGTTGTTTGTATCTAGCTCGTACAGCTCGAGAGCTGATTCAGGATTCTGGTCGTCGGCGGGACTGGGCATGGCAGCTAATGGAAAAGAAGCTGAAAGAGACGGCAGGTCAACGGGGGAAATTTGAATGCGTAACCGGGGTCGCAACCTGAAGAAGACTTATATCCATTCACAGAGTACGGGCGTTGCGCCAGATCTAAGCATTGGGTGTTACACAGCCTGACTGCGGCTAGTTCGCTGCCGGCCCCATCACCAATCTTTCAAGGGTCAAGCTTCAAGAGCTGATGTCAGGAACGTTCGCAACTTGGCATGTGGTCAGAACCCTAACCGGTAATTGCCGTAAATTAAATCATCCCACGGCATCCGGCCCGCCGGCCATCGAGCCGCACGTTGCTCTCGCTGCTGACCCACACTCCGAGTACGTCCGACCTTTGTACACTACACCGCGTTCCGAATGCAAGTTAGCCTAGGTCCTAGTGGCACTTGTGCTTTTAGGCCTATCCTCAATTTGTATCAAATTCACGCTTCGACGTGGACGTATGGAACGGGGGGGACTTAAGCGGCGAACGTTCCCCAACGGCGAATGACACGAGTAAATCCTACACATATTTCCTGTCTGCACCATTCTATTTTCGTCGCCGCTCTGCTCCAGAGACTCGTTAAAGCAGCGATATCCAGTACAACAGCGCAATTTATAAGCACCCTCAGCCCAACGGCTTCTCAGAGCTGCCAAAAATCAGCCTTGTGGTGCACCTTCGCGTTCCTTGTGTCCAATCAGGGAATTCGCGCATTGGTCAGGATACTAAGACAAGGTCAGTTATTCGTCCAGTTCGTGACAAGGGCCAACAACGATAATCAATCCGCGTATCTGACGTGGAGACCAGGTTCATCGATTGACCGTCATCGAAGTTCATTTTACAGTCACACGACCATCCGAACGTTCCCTCGGGCCTCCGCATTCACTTTTACAGTCACGCGACCCAGACCGAAGGATACCCACAGGAACGTCACAAATAACATAGCCTCGACATCATAATCCCGAAAACCACCATGCCAAGGACGGTACTCCCTCAACCCTGGTCATCCTGAATAAGCTGCTCCACCACGATTTTGTCAACTGTGTACGAGCTGGGGTGCGTGAGGTTCAGTTGGAGCCTACCAAAATATGCTACTTGTTCCCACTGGTTCAAACAGGTGATCGATCCTCGTGGAGTAACTTGCGATACAGATTCCCAACGAAGATCATTGGTGAGCGCCCGATGAAATCCGTGTGAGTGGGGAACCCATATACCGACACAGCGGGTCAATCCATCGTCCGGGGTTGCCACGCGCTTGTCATGGAGCCAATCCGTCACAAATATGGCAAGGACATGTGCAGCGTAACGGGAATATCTCGGCACGTTCGTGCACAAAAAGGGTGCATTGGTCAGATGGTATGTCTACAAAATGTTCATGGTCGTGTGCCAGTGCTCCGCAGGTAGGGTCCAGATGTGACAGAGAGTAGGAGTATACGACATAATTATGAAGCCATTCCGAGCAGAAAATGTGGTCTCCGGGTGGCTAGGCACGCCGTGTGCCTGTTCGTCGCATGATGCTCACCATTCTTTGTCAAGGCTATCCTGTTTCTGGCTACATACCTTATCTGTTTATTGACCCACAGTAAGTGATTTCTCTTGAATATCAAATAGAACCACCCTATTAGACAGTGAAAACATTGCATAGCAGCCATGTCGAAGAGGGCGCACGAGTAGAACATGCAAATTGATTGGTGCAGGACCCAACTTGAAGTTTTGGGAGTTTGGTGGAATGTGCATGGCGCCCTTGACAGCCAGCTCGTATGTACGCACGCAAAAAAAGCTACACGCACGTCAAGCCCTGTGTGAACATTTACGTTGAGAAACTCAAATTACAGTAATTATCCCCAATATGTTTTAACCTTCATGGCAAGGTAGGTTTCTCCAGGCACCCTGGTCACTGGGCCTGGTGTAGACTAGATGCCATTGCCAAAGCGACCATGGGCTGGTCAGACGACCAGTTACGTCTTCGAAATACCTCAGTTACAAACCCTCTGTGACAGATGGCGGGAAACACCTCGGAGACGAGCGGATCCGACGAGCAGAACTGGAGCACGCTCTATGCGGACGACTACTACATGGCTTATTGGGCAAGAAAGGCTCCCGGCTGTCTCTACGGTGCGATGGGGGCATGTATCATGCACTTGAGGGATATGCCACTAGGCTTACATGAGTTTCATCCCACAGAAAGTTGGATGCCTTCAGAATGTTTCCGTGTACAAAACAGCAGGTCTGCACCCCATGATCATCTCTATCGATATCTTGTAAGCCAATGGTGTCAACACTATCGATACCGTTTGGTGTCTATGCCCACAAGTTCCAGAGGTGGACCGCATCATTGCCTGTGTTCTGCAAGCGGCGTTCTCGGCACTGACCTCCATCTTGCAAAGGCAAAAAAAAGTCAAATATGAGAACGTCATGTGCGTTTTTCTTGGTGCAACAAATGTTGCGAGACCTAGACCTTTAGATTACTACCACACTAATGTCCGAGCTAAAGGGACGGCGTTGGCGTTCCTCCACCCGACTCCTGCACTCCGAGCTTTCATTCCTTCGAGCGTGTGACAAGCGGAGAGCACTACCGACTTCTGTGGCAATGATTTTCCTTCGTCATAGATATCGGGGATTCACATTCAAGGGTAAGACACAAAGCTTTACTCGGATCGAAAGGACAAAAGTCGTAGATAACCTCCAGTGAACAACAAAACATGATCTGAGGTTATTGGTCGCACAGCGCTACGAGTCATGCCATCAAATCCCCTAGATCTAGAAGACCATGCCGACAGTATTAGATTATGGGATGGAATTTTAAAAAAGTGAGAACTTCAGAAAGTCATGCGCGTTGGGCACCCTAGCTGTGAGTGACAAAACCCAATCTTTGCTCTGAATCACCTCATCCTTTTAACAGACCCTCAGTCCGGAGTGAAAGGATCACGGCAAAAATATGATTGGAAACCAGAGATAACAGCCCCTTGCAACAAACAGAGCCTATCAAACATTACATTATTCTCCGTGGTACACTCGGTGATCAATCTTGTGCGCTTCTAAAGCCTCGCTCTCACCTCCGCGTACGCCTCTGCCACGCCCGCACTACCATTCATACTCCCTGTGGATGAGAATACAATCTCTTGTCGCGCCGCCCAAGCCAGGAGTTGGTCGATGAACGTATCGATTTCCTCTTCCGTGTTTGATGCATGAATGCTCATGCGAATTCGGGATCTCTTCACCGCCGGATAGGTCAGCGCCGAGACCGCATGTCCCCTCTGCAGCAGGTACTCTGCTAGGCTTGCCGCGCGAGGTGTGAACACTGGAATGATCGGAGAGAACAGGGCATGATCAGAGACCGCAACCGTGGCCATGGATTCGTCTAGCGTGAGGATAGTCTCAGGGACGTTCTTGAGGGCAATAAATAGCTTCTGTCGTGCGTAACGAGATAGGCGATTCAAGCACTGCCGGAGCTTTCAACGATTGATCGATGATTGAAACTCGCAATGAGCGACTGTACACACTTGGAAGGAATCGATTATACCTCTCGACCGCGTGCACTTGAGATAACACTGAGACATGCTTCAAGTGCGTAAACGTCGGTGTACGGCATTGCCGTCGAAAACATGACACACATTGCGAAATTGATCAAGTAGTCTCTTATAATCGGGGAACCCAGAACGACGGCTGAAGGTTCTGCATCAGTCCCAAAACTGTATGTTTCCAAGAACGAGCAGTACATGCCTCCGTGAAATCCCCACCCTTTACCGAACGTATGGATCTTGGTATGAACCCGATCGTTCAAACCAAGGTGCGAAACATACCCAGTCCCGTTGGGCCCGCATATTCCCGACGTGTGTGCCTCGTCCACAACGATGTGTGCGTGTCCGGCGGGCACAAGGGTCTCCACGAGTTCCACAATCTCCGTCAGAGGACAGAAATCACCGTCCATGCTGTACAGACTCTCCAGCAGGATGAACACGGTGGAAGTCCCCCGAGTAATCTGAGGATGTTTCCGTAACACGCTGAGGAGACATTCCTCGAAGGAGGTTACTGAATTGTGGATGAAGCGGTAGGGGGTATGGGACGATAGGCGAATGCCCTCTCGACAAGACGCATGAATCAACTCATCGCAAATGATGACATCAGTCTTCTGTGGGACAGTAGAAAGAAATGCCAAGTTGGCACTGAAACCGGAACTGAAAAGCAAAACGGACGGTGCTCCGAAGAAATGTTTGAACGCGGTCTCGAGCGCATTGGACTCCGAAGAGTTCCCCGTCCCGAGACGGGAACCAGTAGATCCGAGTAAACGAGCCGGAGCCGCTGCTTGCACCTTACGCAAGAAGACGTCTCTAACGGAGTGATCGACGGATAGAGATAGATAGTTGTTTGAGAAGAAATCGGGAGCATGAGACGGGAGAGGCTGGTCGAGACGGAATAACGTTATACCCTCCTTGGCTCGATTGGCGATAGCTTGCTGAAGGGAGTGATGTAAAGCAGAAGGCTGGGACATGATAGACGGGGAGATATGGATATGCCCACTCACTCTCGCCCTTTATGCTCGGGGACAATTGACAACTTGAAGGTCCAGTAGTTATACGTTGCCCTCCGAGAATCACATCCCCCGGCACGTGTTGCGTTGGTCGTGGTCCTTAACAACTACATATCGAGAAGTCAGTAAAGTACTGAATGCTCTAGTGACGAGTTGTGCGATTCGTTGAAGAGACTATTACTCACTGCTCACGATCAACAGACTCGGTGTCCAAACCCAGATCGACCCAGATCGTTGGACGCAAGCGTGAAGTAAACCAGATGTCTTTGGAACCTGGAACTCCATACGGGTGGGCCGCATTGAACCAGTAACCGCCTCATCTCAGTGGAGCTTATGTTTCTTCAGAAATAGATTGTGTGTTTTCCCACAAAGTAGGTACCGCACGCACGATTCGTACCCATTGTTGATGGCCCATCTATACCCGAGCACCCCGCGCCGTCGGACGAGAAACGGTAAAGGGATTACCGCAAGAACAGAAGTCTATCTATCTCCGGTCAGCAACGAGGGTGACGTTAGTTTTCTAGACGTTCTTGAAATTTGCTGCAACGTCAAAGGCTGCAATTAACCAACGGCGTTGCACGCAAGGACAGACACGCATTCTCACTCTAAACTTGAACGGATAAATTGAATCATGTTCTGATTTGATTCTGCGTATTTCACATCCATACACTTGGATGTATTGCCAGTGAGCTCAGATATCCGAGCGCTGGCGCTGATGAGAGCCTGTATGATTGAGAGAAAGAATGACTAACTGGCACGTGTTCCTTCCTCGATAAGCCTGCTGTGTGAGACGTCGTCATCGGCTCAACCATGTCTAACGGCGTCACCAGGCTCGGGATTCGCACCGTCGGTTCCGGACCAAGGCTTACTACAAGGTGTGTAGGCGGCCTGGGCTGAGCCGCCCAGCACGACGCCTGCGGAGTCTGAGAAGAAACTCAGGTGGATCTTGAATGAGAGTCCACGCATTTTTGGCAAGAACTGAACAAGAGTCAAACCCTAAAAATTTGCGAGCGGGCCCGCACCCCGAATTGTTACATAACCATGATCCTTCCCGCGATTCGATGGTTGGAACAGACGGAAGGCCGCAGGCCTCGACTGGAATTCGTGCAACGGCCTCATTTTTCAAATACCCACACACATGCATACCACTCAATCTCGGTCATTAGGTTTGCTCACCAGTCACGGAAATGTAATCATTGCCTGACTTTAAGTTCAGTGTAAACTTGAGGCTCACATCTAGGCCCTTCTGGACGGGGCCTCGCGCAGATTCTCCACGAATCGTCAGGGCGATGTCGCTTGGTTAACAAACAAGACCGTGCCGTGCGTCCTCGTACAAGCGTGGACTTTGCGTAACCTAGTCTTGGCTGAACAGGTCTTCCCCATGTCCGTTGACGTGGGTCTATTACCTTTTAGAAGGAACTCGAGCAGAGGAATACCTCCGGATGATCGACACGAGGCACGGTGTATTCTTGAAACCACTGACCGCCCAGCGGCGAAAACGAAGCAATGCGGGACGTAAAACGGGCACTGGCCCACCCCCGCCTCAGATGCACTCGCCACGGGGACAATTGGCCGTGCTACTACCGGGGAGGTTGTGACATCAAGTCGTGCCCCATTGATAGCAAATCGTTATGATGGAAGATGAGTCTAACCGATCGAAGCAGCATGAGAAGAATGGAAACGCAGGCAATGATGATCAGATCCATCACTCCTGGCAGGTTTCATGAATATTTTTGAACTGAATTCCTTTGAAAGTAGGATACCGGTTGATATTCCAAGACCCCTTGTCCAAGCCCTCGTCGGTATTGCAGTGGACCGCAGGGAATAAGGTGGCCTTCAAGTTTTACTTCGTGTATGCACCCTACACGTAACTGCCCAGGATTTGTGATTTGTTCGATACCTCTGGCAATCGCGGAGGTAGTCATTTCCTGACTCGGAAATCGGGTGAGGGGATTCGTTTAACAACTTGCTTGTGAGCTGGGGCCGGGACACAGACGTTGCCAGATGGCATTAATATTGCCATACGGGGATCAGGCGGGATCGATTCCCGGGCATCTTGAACCTTGAGGTCGTGAAATGGTCCCTGGAGGAGCGTGTTCCATATCGCAGTTGCCCGAACGACAATACGGGCCGCATCGGATTGTAAGCTGAAGACACTCTGCAAGGCGCTTACCCCGTTATCGATTTTTGCGTGGCGTTGGCGTAATATTTGCGTTGGAGTCAGAGCAGGTTACCGTGCCGATCTAGGGTCACAGTCATGAAATACTCTATCGCCACGAAGCGCATGTACCTTCAAGTTTTTCCAAGGGCTGAAGGGATCGTTTCCTACAAAATTCTTCAGACCTGTGGCCCCTAGAGCGGATTCGTGATGTTGATGTTGACGAGCTGACTCGGAGCCAGTATATTACCACCGGTGATATTCTCGCGCAGAGTTATCGCTCTCATCGCCGCGGTTTGTTTTCAAAAGCCCCGCGTTTTCGTTTCGTACGCCTTAATCAATCTGATTTGTAAATCTCGAGTGGCGTGTCAGTCTGGTCAACGTGTATCCGAGTCTATGCAACGAACCCACCCCAAGTTGAAGTTGTTGTTGACAATGGCGCGTTCACTTTGAGTCGCGTCTCTGGCAGATCGCAAAGGGTAGATCTGCGATACAGCCCTTGCTGTCATGATAGGAGCCCGAGGATCTCTCAGACAGGCGGGCCCGTACTATACGTATCGCCGTACGGGTACTGATAGTCTTATCGAGATAAGACCACGTCACCGTGACTTGATGAACACTTTTCAAGCCTTACCGTGTTTGTTTTGTGGCGCGCCCCGTCGACGTTGACCGTGCGCGTGCGGCGTGACCATTGAATGTTGAAGAGCATTTACACAAACTTCAAGACCAGTAACTACAAACCGCAGTCCCATAAGATAACTTAATACATATACATATCCATGTCGAAAACGTACAACAACCTCAAAGCGAGAATGCAAGGAAACGACAAACCGAGCCAACCAATTCCATGGCACGATACCCACAGAACAGAGACCCTCTGGCGATCTATCACGCGCGCCCATCTATGGCTTGCGCATAAATAACGAAAACATCCAATCCACCGCTCGTGACAGCGGTCTATCACCATTTCTCCGAGTCATTCCCATGAACTCTCAGCGCCGACTCCTCGTCGTCGTGCTTCACTGTTTTGCTTACCTCGACTTGCACGGTAAGCGTCCGGACCCTCTGATCCAAGACGACGTCCGGTGATGCACAAAAGGAAGAAAGCAGAAAAGTGACGTTTGAGTTTCAACATTCCGCGGTCCAAGGAACTCTACGCACCGACTGTCTCCTGGGGGGAACCATGCTCCGCGGACTGACAAGGACAGGTCTGAGGTTGTACGCGCCATTGATCATCCCGCCTTCGGTCACCGCAGAGCGCGCCTTGAGGAAATTACGGGCGTTAAGATTGGTGAGGACGGTGTTGCAGTAGAGCGGGCAGAGCGGTAAGTAGGCGGCAGCATAAACCAGCGTGTTTTTGAATGCGAGGATCTGAAAGGAGGGGGGAAGCAGTTCGGGGATGACGCTCAGCGGGATTCTGCTATGCGAAGGAGTCACTTACTGCCACAAAGGTGAACACGGCAAAAAATGCAGTCCAGATTCCAGTGTTGATTGTGAGAACGACGAGCTTTTGCAGAACGGAACGGGTGCTGTATGTGTACGTCCCCGTGAGTAAAGAGATTCGGTCCCGTCAGAATAGAATGGACGAAACAGACCCATCGAGCGCACGTTCGCGGCTTTTGATGAGAAGAACAGTCAGAACTGCGGCAATTGTCAGATCAGCACCAGCTTCTGCGGCTTGTATCGCGGTGTAGATGCTCTATGGTCAGGTCAGAGAGTAACTCCCAGACTGTAGGTAACCCCGAATACGTACCGCTGCCACAGGAGAGACAAGTTCCGCAGCTGTGGGAGCCATTGTGCTTCCCTAGCGTGAACAATGGAAATCGTTTCTTAACTATCGTCACATACCCAAGTGCGATGAAAACTGAATTAATGGCATGGAAATGAGTCGCGTGCCAAGCATGCTATCAGGCATGTTCCACACACCAAGAGCTCCGGCTGTGACGGATGACAAGTTGAGTGGATGCCCGAGCCGATGCAACGGATACAAAACTTACCCAATTCAAACAAGCATACGGGGGCCTATACAAATACAGCCCATTATTCAGCCAATCCCAAATTGGTAAAGTTTTTTCTGGCATACCAGGAGTGCCCAGTAAAACCATCGCCTACCACTGACTGCGAAGGGGAAATGGTTGGTAATACATCGAGTACGCGCAGAAGAACCTACACCTCCAAATCCGGTACGTAAAGAACGTCTGTGACGATATAGATACCAGGGACTGCACCAATGTTAATGATCCTAAATCGAGACATGATGTACGAGAGTTATGCACCGTTAACAAGACCTGCCACTGAAGATGTCTCAGTCAGCGTGCCTGGCTACGACGCGTCCCTTGGGTGCCTACCAAGAATTCACTGGCACTCCGTTGAGATCAGCATGCGTGCACCGCAAGCAATACGGCTTACGGAATCACGTTCTCGACTCGATTGTAATCGCAGAAATGGACGATCTGAGAGTCATACACTACCATGAAAGTTGGAGCGCACTATCATGAGATAAGACGAGCTCTCACCTCCTTTCACGATGAGCATTTGATGCACTGTATCCGCCAACCTGTATCGAATGTTATGAAATCAGAGCTCTTTAAGTTGAGACCACCTACCAGAGCCACACGACCTAGTGCTAATAATTGAGAAAGGATTGCACAGATAGGACCATCTGAGTGACAACTTACGAGAACCTTCAAGAGTAGCTTATCGTTCGGATAGCTTTGTACGAGTTACCCATCGTCTCCGTGCACAGGGGGAGTCTCATCGACTGGTTACTCACTGAATGAAATATATGAGCCTATCAGCAGGCCAATGTCAGTACATCAGTGTGGTGATCGGAGGAAGGTCGGTTACGTCTGCACACATGTTGTACCCCACAAAGCAGTAGACAGGAAGGTAGCCAACAGCTCAGCACCATACGTGGGGCCGAGCTGAACTGGTGAGGTAGAGGACATGGTGGGGGAGTGGTAAGGCTCCTAGGACGAAAACTGTGAGGTAATTATTATCGCCTGGCTTGTGATCAAGAGGTCACAGGGGCATCCCGAGATAATGATGTTGGCAGAGGTACACACGAAGGTGAGAAAGCTTGTCGATAAGTGGGGATTGCTGTCAATATGCTGAATAGCCGAGGCATAAGGGTCTACGATCATTAACTTATCGTGGAGCCAATCAATCATTCAATTAGTCTCGGACCCGTTTTTGGCGCCTCTCTGAAGCGCAAATACTTCCGGTTCCAGGTGTGTTCACACACACCCGCTACCTCACTGGGTGCTCACTAGAATGGATACTACTAGTCAATAATCAGATTCGGACTAGCACAGGAATGGT
The DNA here is from genome assembly GCA_025782845.1 of Boletus coccyginus. Lineage (NCBI taxonomy): Eukaryota > Fungi > Basidiomycota > Agaricomycetes > Boletales > Boletaceae > Boletus > Boletus coccyginus. Next base: position 109,641 of record JAHZSR010000077.1, read on the forward strand.
GACCCAAGCTTGAACGTAACATTGTGAATGCTTTCCTCATGGCAGTTAATATTTTCCGCTGCCCTTGTGTAACGTGCGAAATGGACGCCAGAGCGCGATGGTAATCGTGAATTGACCAAAGTTGCTAGCAGGAGCGGTTCAGTTTGAATGGCTGCAGTTGTAAGTTCCGAACCACGTACGAGTTGTCGAATAAAGGTACGAGACGACGTCTCCACTTCTGGCAAAGAGTTGCCTAGCGACGGTTCGAAGGACCCAGTGGGAAATTGTCCAGTCGCTATTTCGTCTGGTGACGTTGAGGTGTACACAAAAGGTTCCGAATCGTGCGATTGCATCAATATCGATGAGAACCTGCGCAGAATCTGCCAGTTACTACATATCCGCAGTTGGAGCATGCTCCACACTGGCAGAACAGCTGACGGAATCGAACGGCATTCTGGTAATTATTACCCACCGAGGGCATTTTGAGGCTACCAAAAGAGATCTCAATTTAAGTGTTAAGTATACCAAATCTTATCTAAAATCTTATCTTTTGTGGGGTACCATGAGATGACCGTTGATGCACCCAGAATATTGCAACATTAATAGCGGGTCATAATGCATGATGAACTTGACGGGCGCTCCTGATTGTGTGGTCAGCTACTCATAGCTTCGTTTTGAGCGCCGCAAAAGCCGTTTTATAATACTGACACTTATCTTTCATAATAAATAACAAAATAACATATTTCTCACACTGTTATACAGACTTTCTAGATAAAATAATTTAAGAGTCCTTGCAAAGTAATTATATAACTTGTTTTGATAACGTCAAAATGCTGAACATGGGCCGCATCTCACGCGCAAATGAACGTATGTGTATGTAAGTGATAAAGAAAAGGTGCCTCGTCACAGCACGACCGGTGGAAGGCACTTGCGATACCCCTCCTGTTTCCTCGGTTAATTGTGGAAATGAATGAATCCACCTCTAACCCCCCCCCCCCCCAAGGGCATGGATGATCCGAATGCCTCATTGTTATGAAGCATTGTACTCGTTCGTGGGGTGGAGTCCGAGGACTCCGAGTTTCGGGGTATCTGCATCCCCTTCGCTACAGATTGGCAGCAAGGGATGAAATTACGGCAAACGCTGGGAAACCACGAACCCTGGGACGATGTATGTACACACCGAAGAGTCGAAGATCGTAGTGGGAGTGGACAGAACTCACATGTGGCATACTCGGGGTGCGAGCTGCGAGTCCACACTCAGATAGTAGGCGTGTCTGTATGATCTAGCTTGTCCCTGAAATAAAACGTTAGGGGTTCATATTTCAAGCCCTGGTAGGCTAGTGAAAGGGTTCCAGGGGGTAGCTATGACGAAATGATCGGACGCGGCCGCAGCCTGAGGGGATGGGTGGCAGACTGCAATGTGTCCACTGTCCAGTGACACGACATCATCGGGAGAGTTTCGTCACGTGATGATCACCGGGATCCCCGCAAGTCAGGCTCGATTCGCCTTGACATTGCCTCTCGGTGAGGGAACTGGTACTACTGCAAAGGAAGTGACATAGGTCATCCGGGGAACACGGCCACCAGCCCAAGAAAAGGAAGGGCATGAATACGGCAGAGTCTCGATGGCGGTGGAGACGCGGTGTCCTCGTCATTGATGAATGTGGCGTGCAAGGGCAGATACCAGTGCAAACCAGGGCCATATGGCATGATGTCCTGTTGTGACCACGTTGAGGCTTATGCTGGAAGTCACGTGGACGAACATGTCGACTCCATGCTCGTGGTCGTCTGCAAGAGGACCATCGTCGTGTTTATAAATGGAGTCGCATCGACGGCCGAATAAGACCTAAGTTGGCAAAAGAATCGTCGGGTTTAAATCGACGGTCGAAGTAGGTTTAGCGCGAAGCCTTGTCGGGCTCGCAGATAAGACCCAGGCTGTTGTCTTTCCGTCCGACGGACCCAGCTGTGCGGTGTTGGAAACGGCCGCTTCTTGCCCCTTGTACCGACCCGGGACAATCCCACATTTGACAACACCGCACCAGCACGATCGAGGACAGTGTCGTAACATATAATACGATGGTTCCTCAATGGCGCCGACGTGTCGTACAACTTTCTCGCGTATTATTGTAGCGAGCCGCTCAGGTCCAACACTTCCGTTCGTCACATTTGACAATCCCACTGTCAGGCAAGCAGTCTGTTGTTTCTTTCCCTCTCTCCTCCACAAGCTCCTTCACTTCGTGCACGCTCACGTCTTTCACGCCAACGTACTTATCAGCCCACTTACCCATATACCTCATATGCACACTACCACATGTTCATCAGCCCGTCGTCTCCCACTTTGAGCTCCACCCTCTCTACCTCCGGGACCGTCTCGGGAAACTTTCACTCGGTCAGGCCTTTCCTATTCCCGGACTTGCTGCCCTTGTCCACGCGCCTTACTCCATCACCTAATCAGACCTCGACACCATCGTCCTACACCTATTTCCCACTTGGCTCTCGATCACCTCCGCCTTCTGAGTTGCCCCCGGCAATGCCGCCCTCAGGAGCAGTTGGGTATCGCTACTATTTGGGCGCGCGTGATGTTGTTGACTCCTCAAGCCAGTCGGGTCCAAGGTGATACATTCCGTTGGCGCCGTTTCGCAGCGTTGACCTGGTTACCTTCCAGCGTTTCTGCCCCTTCGGATTCGCCGAGACCGACAAGTACCAGCGCGGGTACGAGCCTCCCACCTTCCTCCGCTTTCAACTCTAATTCCGACGTTTCTGCTCCGTTCACATCTTGTTTGACTGCGTCTGGGACAATGTTGACCTCATCCTTGGCAATTTCGTCGTCGCCGTCTCCATCCATCTCCACCAACTCACCATCCATATCAGGACTTGACTTCACCTCTACTCCGACGAAAACTCTCCCATTTCCTACCATCCTAACAACGCAAACGTTCTCGTCACCAGCGCCAGTGTCCTCATCCCATTCCACGGGTTCGCCTCTTCCGTCCTTGCCTGTCTTCGCTTCGTCCGCACCACCCTCGACGTCTTCGACAACTGAGAGTCTATCCGCTGTTCCAACGACTGTCGTTTTTTTGAGCACGGTGGTGACATCGTTCAACGCACCTTCAGCTTTAATCTCGCCCTACACGCCAACATATACGATCACATCTGTTCTTCTGGGGCAAGAAGGAACCATCACGGTATTTGTCACTCCGAGCCAAGCGTTAAGCACTGAAAATCCTGGAAATGCCGTAAATAGGTATGTGTAGTACTTGTCTTTTCTCGTCTATTTTGGTCCCAGGTTGTTCATACACGATCTGAGAGGATCATCGTGTAGATTGGATCTTCCTCCTGGACGTTTCCAGTTCTATTTCATACGTACCTCGTCTGTTTGCATTTTATCCCTGTGTCGTCACGATCTGTTCGGCCACGGCTGACCCTTTCTTCTGCGATTACATATGGTTTTACTTATCTGGCGAATTTCCACCCATCTCTGGAACACGATCTCTTGTGCTTGGAAATGTCCGGTTGCCATTTCCAAACGTGGTGATGCTTCTTGGGGTCCCAATCATAGCACTCTCTCGCCCGGTACTATTGCGGCGATTGTGCTCGGAATCGTTGGTGCGTTTGCATTCTCGGCTCTCTGGCTCTTTTGCGCTCGTAGACGTCAACGAACACTGCTTCGAGAAGCTGCGCTCACCCCCCCAGAGAATCACGTTTCTGGCCCTCTCGATGACGAAATACTGGATATGGAGGAGCTTGGGTTTGGCTCCAGGGGTTCTCAGGGTGCCAGAAACTCCACGACTCAAACTGGACCTCTCATGGAACAACGCTACGCAGGCATTCTCGCAGCCCTGCACTCGACAGAATGGCTTGGAAGAGGCAACGAAGGAGGGAGTACTGGAGGCATCTATGGGTCCCGCCACGATATCGCGACTGACATGGATGGAGATGACGATCTTACCCGAGCGTCGTCTCCAACGTTGCCACTTCACGTTCTCCCCCCTGATGACCCACCGTATACGGTCCCGCTATCACCCCCACCTGTGTCGCAGCCCTCGCATTATCAATCGACACAGCCTGCTCCGCCACCTTCTGCGTACAATATGACAACTCGCAGGAAAAGTTCACCAGGCCCCGATGCAGCTGGATGGCTCGGTGGATATGGTGTTGTCCCGTCTTATAACTCACACTACGCTCGCTCGCAAACATTGGGATCTGGCTCTGGCTCTGGCTCTGGTTCAGTGGACGCTCTCAGTAGGACGCGGACAGGAAGCGAGGAACCCCTGCTCGGCATCGGCAAGGCGACTCCCGAAGTGTCTGCGGGTGTTTCTACACTTGGGGGTGTCACCCCTACTACCGCGACTGACCCAGGAAGCAACAGGCTTGGGCTTGGATCTGCATTTGGTTCGCCGGCAGGTTCGATGCATAGCCCTAGCACCATATACGCCGCCCTCCACGATTCCCCAGGGTCGTACGGTACGCGGACTGCTTCTGGGAGTGGGTCCTATGGGTATGCGAGGAGCGGCACGCCAAGTACCTTCGATGTCCTGAGAAGTGTCTCATCGCAGGGGGCACTATCTAGCGCGTACAGTCACGGACGTAGTCAAAGTCAGGGGTTCAAATTTGGGTTCAGTAGGGCAGGGAGCTTGTCCAGCGGAAGTAAGTTTAGTTTCGGGGTCCCTCCAACGAGTTTCAGGGCGTGGAAGGACCAGGGATCGGCATCTTCAGACAAGGACAAGGAAGGAGAAAAGCAGAGCTTGCAAGAGAAGGATAGGAAACCAAGGCCCCGGAGCTGGACTTCTGCATCGAACTCGGGAAGCGTGGACGAGAAGCAGGGAAGAGGGAGTCCTGTTATGGGTGTTCGTGCATTGTTTGGACGCTTGCGCCGTGCGGGACATACGCCCTCCCCTCACTCCTCTAGCAGGGACCTTTCATCTCCAACACAGGTTTCTATGGATGTAAACCGTGAGAAGGCTGCCGCTGATCGCGCGATATCACCTCCGATTGAAGTAGAAGCAGCAACACCACAACGACGACGGTTTTCATTCATCCTCTCGAACCCTGATCCAAATCCACCTTCGCCATTCACTGGGGCAGGCGACGTGCTGCCCGCGTCGGACACCCCGCCTCATCAAGAACTGTGTCCAATCCAGTACGAAGTGCCATTAGGTGATCCTCACGGCCGCAAACCTGTATCCCTTGGTGACGGGGGGCTACCAGCGACGCCACTTTCAATCGGGTATGTGCTTGTGTCCGCGCCATCACCGGCGCCTACGGAGGAATCGCATCTCGCGGAAGGCCTTTTGCATCCCCGTTTGCAAGCGCAAGGGTTTAGTGACGCGAGTTTGAGGGACTTTGAGGATTACTCGCGACCGATCGGCGGTGTCAGTCCCCCCTTTTCACATTCTCAGCTCAGATACTAACCCTGAACTGGGTTCACGTTAGATTGTAAAAAATCGATTGTACAGTACGACCACGTTTGGGACACAGGATGACGCGAGCCCGAGTCGGGGGACACCGGTGCAGGACATTGTGCCGAGTGACGAACATGATCACGAGGAAGTCGATGTTTTTGGATCGTTAACACACAGTGACGTTCCTCGAAGCAGCTGGTTCGTTGACGACCTCCCTCCACCTGCTCGTCGTTCGCCAGGGCCGTGATTGGTATCGATCATGAACACGTGATGCTTACTTCATGAAACTTTCGACGCCGGGATGCTGACAACGGCTTTACGGTGCGTATGCACTACACCGCCCCTATACTGGAATTTGACAGTCGGATCTAGATTCTAAACGCCCCAGGACGTACATGCACCCACAGAAACAAGCTCTATATGACACTCATCTCCTCACTATCTCTGCCTACACATGGAATCGCAATCACGCCTCCGACAGCCTATACCACATGATGCTTTGACGCGCTGGCGCGGTGTACGATATGATGAATACCCACAAAACTCATCAAAATAGGCGCGCACGACCGAGACGATCCGGGTTTAATCACCAAGTTCACTCCCCGGCCAAGGTCCATGGTGCACCACCATTCTATTTTATGTAAACTATATTCACGTCCTACTATGCATCCTCGCTGGGCGAGGCGGTCTTCTTGTTTTCTAGCTTTGTTGTCGGGTTTTTCCATTCAATGCATTTCTCATACCCTAAAGTTACTGATAGACGACTATGATCGCTTTAATACACGTTCTTTTTGGATATACTTATGTTACTGGTTGTATATTTGTTTTTTGTTTGTTTTCCTTTGCATCGCACGAGCCTAGTAGACGTCCACCCAGACGACGTACATATACCCTCCAATACGTAGAATTTCTTGAATTTTGAGCGCACACCGCGAAATACGGCCTGCCCTAAACGCATCACCCACGGCACAAAACGCGCCAAGATTTTTCGTGTTTTCTTCCAACTCATTCCGGACTCGCACTATTGTCCCCCTGCGTCGTTCATGATGTTTCATTCTGCAGGAGTCTACCGCAAGTCCCAGAGCGATGCTAGGCGGCTCAGCTGGAGCGCACTCCAGGTGCCTGTCTTGTGGCCGTGGGGAGGTGATTCCTTACCAGAGCCGCTACACTCGCGTTGTTTGTACGCCTACCTGTTTTTTACTTACTTTCCGGCGCTGTTTTGTCTCGTCGAATACTGTTTTGAATGCTACCGTGTGCGTGTTACCCCCGGATCACAAGGGTAGCGGTGCGGCCTCTGGAACTTGGGGGCATCCATTTCGATTATCAGGCTGTTCCGGGACCATGTAGAAAACGGTCGTTCTAAACCCCGACGTGACGATCCGTACGACTCGCCGAGGGTCATTACGTCGTAAAACACACGATGTGCCAGTGCCACAACTTGGCCCTACATTGTAGGACACGTCAATGGGTAAGAATGATCGATGCACGCGCGTCACCAAGCCCGCAGTGATCGGTATCCCGAAACCTAAATTTTGGTGCCCACTATAATGTAATCGGGGAGCCGCCGATCTGGGAATCGACTTTTCCGAACATCTGGACGTCCGAGCAGTCCGAACCTCGTAAATGTGACCAAACGCCAGGGAGGGCCCCAAGCGTGCGACGCTTTTTGCGATCTGGACTCTTTTTTTTTTTCGGGGTGGTCGTCATTAAGTATTGTCGCTCACGCACATGCCGTCGCGCATCGTTTTTGACCCTCAGCTTGATGCGTTCGGCGTAACCACTACCGAGGTCGCGGAGGCGCTGCCACTGCCGCCGGAATCATGGAAGGCGCAGAGGAGAACCCTGTTCGCACTCCATATCATGTATGTGCACGCATGCTGTGATAGTGTGCTCATATCTTTGTTGTAATTAGTGCTTTTTCGCGTGTCGTACACTTGAAGAGGCTGGTGAACCGGTGAGTGGCTGGTCGCGGCTATCTTTTCTTGTTGTTAGATCGCGTACTGATCGTGGTCCATCATGGCAGGCTTCACGCTCCTGGAGTGACAGGATGCGATGTAGTGGACGCTGTACTCGTTGCCGAGCTCGAGGAGAAACGCATACGCCGAAGTGCATACTAACCGTTTTGCGTTCTTGTACTCACCACCTTCCCCTTCCCCTTCTCCAAGTCAAACCATAATCACGTTTTGCATTCAGGTCTCGACTCTTCCTCCTTCCCAATCCATCACCGCCTCCGTGCCACGTCTACTCAATCCCCCTCAACCCGCGTGCCGTTCACGGGGAACCAAGAAACGAAGATCGGGATCGCAAATTGGAGAAAAATATTGTCTATCCCATCTCCTTTTTCTTCTCCGACCCCGACCCGACCCGACCCCGACCCCGACCCCTCGATCGTGTTGAATAGATAAGCACGTGTCCGAGCGTGTCGCTGCCGTCGACGGACAGGTGCCGTTGAAGCAGGACCACACCACATGTGCACAGAACACGGAAGCAACGAAAGTACTACTAGGCCGGCCGGTTAACTTTTGGGGTTGGATTTTTGGCGGTCGCGTTAGATATTAGAGATGCATGCTGACGAGCTAGAAAGCAGTATCGTACTTTTGGATCGTTGGACTTGGATCTCATTCCGCTCTCGTACGACGCTCGACTACTGTCGTTGGGCGTTCAACCGGGCTACAGGCGCGAGGTTCTGGCCTTGGGATTGTATACACCCCGGCCCTCACAGGACCCTGAAACGATAGATAACTGCATATTTGATAATGTGACTCATACAGTGAGCATGAGCAACTTGACTGTGAAGCGAGAGAGCAAACAAAGATTTACTGGAGCTAGGCACCGCTCGAGATGGATATAAGGAATCCATTGATCGAATGGTATGTCACATCGTCTTGCCCGTGTTCAACGTGGACGCTAGCCTGGTCACCAGACTACGCGAACGCTGCACGGGTAGTAACTATGATCAAGATGCTCCCACCATATATTTGTAGAAAGTCGACGCGATCATGTTCGTCTCTCCATCGTCCGCCGCCCACGTGGTCCCAATCACAGAACGGAACCCAGGAAACTGTCCATGAAGTTTGATCGCAACGGCGGCTCGTAGGGAGGAGCAGGTATGTATGTACAGGCATGTACGTGGCAGGAGTGAGTCGGATATGGGCGAAAGCCCCAGAGGGCTTTCCAGCCAGAAGCACTAAGGGGGCGAGCGAGCTGCAAGGGTGGGATGGGCACCAACTTGAAGCAGGTCACTGAGCGAGCCGAGCCAGTGAGTAAAGTGCGACGGACAAGCGCAGGTTGGACGTCAGACCCGCAAGAAGAAGTGGTGGGTGGGTGCGAAAACCGAGGTGCGGGCGAGGCGCTCGATGCGAGGGAGCCAGCTCGCTGGCAAACGAGATGGCGGACGAGAAGACGCGCCGCTGCCAGAACCGCCACCCGCCGACCACTGAATTTACCTTCAGTGGATGTTATATTTGTAACATCTACGACTCGAAATTAACACTGTGCCCCGGGGCCTCTCGCGCTGAACGGTACATCATGGTCTATACATCCATCCCAGCTCTCCATTTGTTGATATTTACTTCACGCTCCCGCTCCTTCTTAGCATGCCTCTCCATGGCTGGCATTGAGTTGCCCCAGAAGAATAACATCACATCGTCTTCATCCCATTCTGGCTGCTCTGAGTCAGAGGCCGCCGCTGAACCCATACCGCCTCCACTGCCACCGGGTTGTTGTTGACCCTCGTCCCGCGCAGTTGCACGCTTAGCAATTGCTGTTGTCCGATCACCAACGCTCCTTGTTGGGCCCATGGCCACAGTTCCAGGTGCCTTGGGACGTGGAAGGCCAGGGCGACTGTTGAGAACAGTGTGGTTTCTACCCCAATGTTTTACAGCAGCCGCACCGTAGTTATAGTGGAGTAAGAGGTCGGATGGTTTGGATCTGCGGTGGGATACGAATGCGGCGTCACTATTATTGGGGTAAACGCTAAGAAGGAAACGATCATCGGTGGCGATCCATTGGAGTGTGTATCGCAACCGAAACGGATAACTAGCATTGTCGGGAAGAATGCGGATACGTCGTTCGGGAACATCACCCCTTTTGAGGATAGGATTGGGCGTCTGACAAGCAGGTGTGAGCAGTTTGGCCAACAAACAGGTGTAGACGAACCTTCAGTATAACGACTTTCCGAGAATCGAAGTAAGGTCCATGGAAACCAACAGCGCCCATGACCCCGTTCCTTATGTCGTTTATACTGTTCAAAGTATCGAGTCCCTGCTCGTCACCGTGTGGCCGGTTTTCGATGATGAATTGAAACCACTAGACGGATGATCAGGTTAGTTGCAGGAAGAGATCGAGAAGGAGACGTGCCTCATCGCCTCTGCGCCAAGGAATAATGTGCATAGCAGACCCTGGGGGTAAACCGGTCCACACACATCGTGCTCCGTCCCGTGAGACTAATTCTTCACGAAAACCCTCCCGGGTTGCGGTTGTCTGAGACGGTACCTGGCTGCGCAGCTTGATGGCCTCAGGGTCAACAGCGTGAGCGAGGACATCTGAGGTGTGGTGACGCCGGCTTCAGAATCATGAAAAAATGTAAAAGGCAAGGACAACCTTGAGCCGCAGGTAACCTGTAGTGGTAAACGCCTCTGTCAGCTAATTTACCTGTCAGATTGACCCGGCCTCCTTGTGCATTCAGCAGAAATCCTTCCACTCCTAGGATGCACCACCCAAGATAACGAAGATATTTGGGAGGGTGGCGGCAGGAATCACGGATGACGCGAAACGGTATTTCCAGGTAAAACGGGTCAGGTTGCCGTTCGAAAAGAACAAGGTGCACATGGCCTGCTGGCGGTGTAGGTCGAGCACCGGTATTTTCTGAGGAGCTCATGCGGAAAGTGAGGATGAAGATCCGAAATTGTAAGCCGCACCAGTACTGACTTGGACTGGCACACTACAGACGATTCCCATCTATCATGCTCGGCTATACCCGACCAGCATTCCTTTACGAGACTAATTATTACTGGTTGTACATTTACTCGGCTGACGCCAGCAGAAACTTTGCTTGTCAGTTGCATTGGTGATAGTCATTAAAATAAACTTTGGTACCGTACGAAACACTCCCCCTCAAATGGAAGTGGATCATCTACCGTAGAGGAAAAGGTGACCGGAAGAATGAATATACTTGTCTGAATTGTCCGAATAAACGAACGAATGGTGTCCGTATCAAAGAATGCGGTAGTTTGAATGGTGTCTGGCTCGCGCAGCGGTGACGCTGCACAAGTGTGCGCGATCAGCCCCGATTGATCCCTGTGGTCCCATCTTTGCGTACCGCGCTCCAGGGGTTGCTCCTTCATGGTCTCCAGTCGACATGCGACGTGCCAAGACTGTGTCCGATTTGCCTGATATGGTCCCGACTGATCGTCTGGCCAGGTAAGTCCTCTAGGGGTGACTGGTTCTTCTAGATCTCAATTTGATCCATTGACAGCGATGCGGCGAGTTCAGATGAATGGTAGGTCACCTGGGATCGCTGGGATGTGGATTGGATGGCCTATGTACGTCCGTCATATCGCATTTGTGCTGCCAGCGCTGACCTGTCCCGTCTTCAGCTAGCGGATCTACATATTTCGACTCGTTTCGAGTCGCGGCGTGCTCCGCTCGTTGTGCTATCCATCCAGCATCGTCCCTCACCATATCCGACGCTGTCGCCATCGTTTTGGTGGACCTGATCATCCTTGATGCACCCCAATGCCTCCTGTTCACCTCCAAGGCTTCTTGGCCTGGTTCTGCAACTTTGTGTGTTCGTATTGCCGCCGCTCGTGTTGCCGTTCAGGTCTTCTTGGTAGGCCTGGTTCGTCTTGCGCCCTGCGTGGTGAGTTGTCTCCCTCTCTGAACTTTGAGTGTTCGCGCTCGCGTTCTGATACATTCTGCGCCGTTTAGGCCTGTTCCTGAGGTCCTTGTCGGCCTCCGACGCTCCCGACGCGTCCGGTCTGCTGCTGCTAAGTCCATCTTCATAGCTCGCTGACCTGTTTCACTGCCCCTCGAGCTCGACACTTGGGGGTTTGTTAGGTCGCTGTGTGGGTTCGTCGGGTGCCAGTAGTGAGGGTGGTGCTGGAGGGTGCTGGAGTGTCGCTGGTATGTTGTCTCCGTGCTGTGAAATGCACTGATCGGTTTTATCGACAGCCATTCCGGCTCTTCCCCTCAACCGACGTTCTTCAACTTTGCGCATTCCCCCTCGTCCTGCGCAGCTCGGCGTACCCCTACGACCTCGTCGACCCCTACATCCGGGCCTTTGTGTGTAGCAATCCTGTTTCGTTTGGCATCGGTATCGCTACCTGCCCTACCCCGGATGTCTGCGTGGTGTTTTGACCCGCGGCTTATCATATGGTTCATTGGCTTTCCCAAGTCGGCGTTTGTCGCTGTTGTCATCCCAATGATCCCATGCGCCCTCCTCAACATCAATTCTGGAGGTCTCTGACACGCCCAGTTCGACTACCCCCACCCTCATTGGCCACCTGCTCATGTGATCCATCTGGTGGTTTCCTTGGTCGGCTCGGTCCGTCACCGCCGCCCTCGACGTTTTTGATATGGCCATCTTGAGCCTCAGCTCGCCCACTTGCCTCCTCGTGCCTTTGGGCATGTCGGGTGGTTCTGTGGATATGCCAGGGTGATGCCTGTTGTGTCCTAGGGCCTAAGATGGGTATACCCGGGTGCTACCCGGGTCTGCTCACGTGGGTTTGGGATACGACTCCGCAGTGACCATACCCGACCCGGGTCAGTCAGCGTTGGGTACAGGTTGACCCGGGTATATACAGCAGGTTGACCGGGTAACCTGCGGGTAGTATGGTAATATTAACGTAGCTACTCGACAACCAGAACTTCAGGTCCACGATCCCCTTCGTCTACTTCTTTAGTCTTACCCTTACTCTTTCCAAGACCCTTCATGTGTGCGCCAATAATGTCTTCAGCAAGGTTCGGAGGTAGCAATGGAGTGCGAGACCAAGACCCAACCGCAAGCTTTGCCTTGAATGATTGCGAACTGATACCGTGCTGTGCTGTAGATGATTGACCTGCAGCCGACCACAAGAGAAGGAGCGCTCGGCGTCCACTGACGAAGCTGGTTATGCCCGAAAATGATGGTGGTTGAATGTGCGGTAAAAAGAATATATCTAAACACGTACCAGGAGCAGACAGATAGTCGAGCGCCATCTGTGCAAGGCGGGGTCGGGTGGCATGCATGTGGTCCCAATATTTGAGGACACCACCTGCCGCGAGAATTTCCGCATCCGATACACATGGGGTGGTTAGGTACAATTCGATGCTATCGTGCGACAATGTTGACGATGGTCCTGCAATGGGACGTTCTCGGGACCACTTTGAGCGCTGAGGAAAACAGTTAGCACGTCCAAGCTGAGGCTCGAGAAGCAACACTGTGCCAGACAAACTTGAACAAGATTAGGAGCCTGCTTGACTCAGGCTAACAACAGGTGAGAAAACAACACCAGGATTAACTACTCACGTACCGTATGAATTCCAGAATAGCACGCCAGATTTTGCCATTCTCGAGCCATACAACAATGATACCAAGATATGATGCTGAAAAGGGTGAAGTCCATCCGTCAATGACAAGATGCACCGATCCGGCGTGTTTCTGGCAGCAGAAATAAGTGACGTTCTGAGTGGCTATGTGACACTCACTGAAAAATACTCTTTGACGAATTTAGATCCCTTATCGTAAATGAGACGGACGTCATCAGAAACAGTTTGCGCAGAGGGTAGCTTTGTCCCTGGGCGAAGCAGTTCGACTTCTTCCTTGTACTCGGGATCATTGACCACATTAAAGGGACGGCTGGACCGTGCACAACGCATCGCGATCAATGCACGGTGCTTAGGAGGAGTGTATTTTGAGATCGTGCCAGTAATTGTCTGTTGCGCACCCATGCTCATGCCACCATCACTGACACCACGTCGTTTCAAGCATGCGGTGATCTTGCGCTTGAGATTCAGTCGTCCCCTCGCTTGTGGCCATGCGCGCCCGAACATGCTGACAATTGACAGGATTATCATTGCATTTAAAGATAAATTCGATCCCGAAAGCGTTGGCCATTTGGGCCTGTAATCCGTGCGACGCTGGGTTTGAAGTGCTTGTAATGGATCGAGGTCCACTTCTGAGTCGACTCCTCTAACAAAAATGCAGTTGACATTAGATATTAATACTGGGAGTGTAACTCACGAAGAATTCTGTCGTCGTCCCAATCCCAAACTTCCAGATCAGTCAACGTTCCACGTTTGGCTCGTTTGCGTGACGGAGAATGAAGAACAATAGATGGCGAAGACTGTCTGGCCGTATCTTGCGATCGTGTGTGCTTTGATGGTGAGTCAGGCGAGCCGAAAGCCATCAGAGCGTGCTAGGACAACTGTCAATGGGCCTCACAACACGAAAGGCCATTTATTAGGGCAAAATAATTTGATTTATGTCGTGAACTGAGTTCCTGAGAAGCAGCGTCAGCCCAGAAACTAGACTATCAACGTGCGCTGGCACTTGGACTGTTGATCGACTCGGACTGTTGACTCGGGTCGTTCCATGGTGTGCAAATTCCAAGATGCTCAAGGTTGCATCAAGATTGGTGTGGTCCTGGAATGCTGAGTCGGAAGCACAGTGAATGGTTATCACGATGGCATGGTACGACGATGTATGAGCATCTGTCAAGTATGAACTGCGACAATGGCTGCCGCGTGATTCAAAGCTCCGAGATGGCCGCTGTAGTAGGTAGCGTGACCACGGGTCTACCCGGGTTGACTCTCTTTTTGTCCTCCGACGCCCGTACCCACTCGGGTTCCAGCCCCCTGGGTAACCCATACCCATCAGTACCCGACCTGCCCTCGACCTGCGGGTTGCCCACACAGGTTAGCCGGGTTACCCCCTACCCATCGTAGGCCCTATTGTGTCCACAGGGTCTCTCTATGGTCTGGTTTGGTTTGTCGACCCAGCATCTCCGTCTAGGTGGTCATGTGATGCACTTCGCGCTCACGCTGGTCTTCGTCAGCTGGTCCGCCTCGCGTGTGGTCGGCCCAGTGCTGCCGCTCGTTTGATCTGTGCACTCCCCCTCAAGCGGCATGCTCTGGGGTGCACCTGGTGACCCTGACTTGTTGGTTTGCCGACATGCTCGTGCGCTCGACGTCCTTCATCATCTTTGGCCGTTCGAGTTCTCTTGTCCATCTCCCCAACCTCGACTTTAGGACACTCTAGCATCTGCTTGCTGTGCGAATCCGATGACAACCTTTTTTGAAAGGCACACGGGGCCAAGTTGCTTGTGGAGAACGGTACTAGGCTTGAGGAGCTGAATACAAAAACAATGAAATGGTGGAAGGAGATTAGTCTGGTCACCAGACTAGAAGGAGATGGACGGACACAAGAACGTGCATTTGATCAGCACCGAGACTGGAACGGCATTTTCCGGTGAGTTAGGGGTTGCACTTTCCAGCGAGTGCCAATCAACGTGTGTTATCACCTTGGCTGCCGGGGTGGCAGTGCTGACCTCATCACAACACGTCATCATTGTGCCTTGTTTGGCGGCCCCCTCTGCACGATGCTTCTATTTGTCCGCCAGTAAAACATCATGATGCTTATATCGCGTGTCGCCCGTAGCGCGCGGTTTATGCGATTTGCGATTCGGTATTGTGATTATCAGGGATGTTCAATGGCACTTCATTCGGTTCCCTGCTGCGCACCGCATGGGACATCCAGAACAACCACAAACCGGAACATCTGAGCCCCAGGTGCGCGCCCCCGCCATCCGCGCCCGCCCCGCTGATGCTCTTTCAGCGATCTCCTGGCCATCCTCGGGAAAAAGTACGACCAGCACCTCGATTTCCGCCAGCAGGACGCCCACGAGTTCCTGTGCCAGCTCCTCGACGCCATCCGCATGGAGGAGTCCGACGTGAGCCCCTGCCCTCGCTCGATCCGTCTGTCCTCACGCGGATCCCACAGCTCATCAAGCAGCGATCGCCGCCACAAGAGAATCCCGCCAAGCGGCCGCACCACCAGCCCGCCACACCCGCCGACGACCACCTGCTATCGTTTGTCGACATGCTCTTCGGCGGCAAGCTCGCCAGTATCCTCGTTTGCCAGGCATGCAAGCACGTCTCACACACCTACGAGGACTATGTCCACGAATGGAGACGCGACAAGCTGAAACAGTTTGCAAAGCGGATCAGCTCTGCCCTCTACGTCGCTGCCCCCCTCCAGCGCTCGTCCTCTGTCCCTGCCACACCCGTCCGCGATTCTAACCCAGAGCACAACGATACCCAGAGGAGGCGAAGCATAGATCTCGCCGGCGTCGCGCCCGTCGATCTCAACCAGGACCCTCCTCTACAGGTACCACCCTCTCCGGCACCCGACTCACCCTCCATACCGTTGACACCCACCGACACCCCACTCGTTCTTGTCACAGATCTCCCCCCGCCTCTCCTACATCGAGAGTTGTCCAGCAATCATATTGTCATCGTTGCACCCAAAAAGGTGAACGGAAAGGAAAGAAGGGACAAGGACGAGGGCTGGGAAAAGATCAGCAGGCGCATCAGTGTCTCTGTTGGTCTCAAGCGACCCAAGAACGACCGAAAGGACAAGAAAGGAACGACATCATCAAAACCCGCAGACGAAGAGAGCCCTTCACACCACCCCAGCTCGGCTCCTGCTATGCCGGACACGCTCAACGGGCCTGCTTCACCGTTCTCCCCTCCCGAAAGAGAGTCGACGTCGCTCGGACTCGTCAATGAGATACTTCTGGCCCACCTCACGAACGTGAAGCGATCAGTCATGCCGACCCAACGTTCTGGCAACTCCCCGTCGGGGCCCTCGGCCCCTCATTTCCCGTTGATCTCACGCCCTTCGAGCCCGGGAAAGCACACAAAAACCTCAAAGACTCCCCGCACACCTAAACTCAGCGCAGAAGAGGCGGCGTATACGGGACATCCTCGCCGATATCAACCCCCCTAATGTCCCAAAGCCTTTCTCGATCTTCAAGCAGTCCAAGGAGCCATCGTCGACTTCTGCCTTTAGCTCGCAAAGCATCTTTTTGAAGGTCAACCAAATCAACAGAATCGAAGAGTGCCTCCGATTGTTTACTTCTGTCGAGGTCCTTGATGGTGACAACACCGTCCGTTGTCATCGTTGTTGGAAGATAGCCCATGGATTTTATAAGCCTGGAGCGCAAGGATCCGTCCAAGACCCGGATTCGTGTACCGACAGCGAAGAGGACGAGGTTGTTGATGCAAAGACCGACGGCCATTTAGTTCCTGATTCGGTGCCGGCCTCTTCTGACCCGGTATCTCCGTCGCGCTCCACCACTTCCCTCCCATATACCCAGATATCTCGTGATACCCCATCGACACTAACCCAACCCCCCACGCGCATCTCGTCAACATACAAATGCGTTCCTCCTGCACTTCAGCTTAACGGCGGCTACCCCATTGAACTTTTACCACCTATTAGAAAACACACATTGACCCAAAGGACCTTGGCCATTCCCTCTATATCAACGACCGCGCCAGAGTCTCCCATGTCCATTCAGACCGCAAAGCCTGCGACAATCAGAAGCTTGACATGGATGTCCACTACCACTGAATACTCGTCGACGATCTCACTCAATGCTCCACACCGACAGCATGGGTTCAGGGTCGGGGACAGCAATCCCGAGAGCGAGGTTTCAGAAGGCGAAAGCGAAACAATGCTTTCGGTCTACTCGGACGTGTCCTCTGCAGCGTCATCCAACCCATCACCCAACGCCTCGCAAGACCACCTACAGCAGCCCTCTCCAACGCCAGGGACGCACTCCAAGGACAAGCGACATCCGTCCGGCATACCGCGTTCCCGACAATTCCTGTTGCGACCGGCCTACAAACGGTATCTCATCGCCACGCCGCCACCCATCTTCGTCGTCCATCTCAAGCGCTTCCAACAATTGAGCAAGATGCCGGTCGTGTCGTTCTCCACGGGCTTCAAGAAGCTCGACGACTACATCTCATTTCCTGAATACCTCGACTTGGCGCCGTACCTGGCTCCGAGACGAGAAGATGATTACTTTGATTCCAAGGTGGCAGTGACGCGGGGTCGTGCGCGGAGATCGGCGCCGTGCATGTATAGATTGTACGCGGTCGTGGTGCACATTGGCAACATGGTACTTGTTTACGTGCGCATCGAAGAGATGGTTCACCATATCGGGCGTTCTAGCTGAGTGGGCACTATGTCGCTTACACGGCGCTTCCACCGTCACCATCCGACGCCGATCCGACGCGACCCGAGAACGAGAGACAACGGTCGGACAGCGGGACGGTGGCAAGGGACTGGGTGTTTATCAGCGACACCGTCGTCCGGCTGACGTCGCTGGAAGAAGTGCTCAAGAGCAAGGCGTACATGTGCATGTATGAGCGCATCTAACTTATTGTTTTCTACTTGGGTTTATTTCTGTCGGCGGTCGTTGCCTCTTCTTCTTCTATTTGGCTTGTATACCATGTTGTTGTAGGAAGGGCGACGATTGCAGTCGCGATACGCCTTTTTGATCTATATATTCTGATTTGGTAGACTTATTGTAGCGGACGATTTGCTAGTGCAACCTAGACATGGACGATACCAATACACGATTATTTATTTGCGTCTCGTTAGGTGACAAGGGTAACTCATGAAAGCATTGCGGTCACAGCACGGATAGACTCTTGGAACTGTGGTTTGTCTCCACCCTCTGAAGTGCAATGTGTGAAATCACGGTTGTAAACTAGGGTAACGGCCAGACTTTGTCGGCAGGGATCTTGTTTACGCTGGACGAGAGATTTATACTTTTTCGGGCTTGAGCGGTATCACATGGATTTACTATCGATTGGTAACCCATCACACGTATCAACATCCAAGATCGGGTCATACCCAGTTTTCACTGGGAGATGTGTCTCAGCGGAAACGACATACCGGATGGGGGGACACATGGAAGATGATCTAAGCAGTTCTGAGTATATCTTCGCTTGTCTACTTTCTGCAACATTTGTGAGGTGGTGTTGGTGGTGGGGCGCGTAAGTTATATCGTACAAGGATATGAATGGTGTTTGAACGAGGGAGAGGGAGAGTAAATGATGGACGGAACTTGCCCATCTGGGTGCAACACGAGCAACTCGACAGCGGTCGACGATGCAATCGAAGCGAGCCCCAGTCGGGTGACGGTTCACATTTCGTCGAGCGTGGGGTCCGAGAGGGACTGTGAGCCCATACACGTTCAGCGTTCAGCCGTGCAAAAAAAAAAGGAAAAAAAGGAAAAAAAAAAGCGAGCGACGCACGTCAATGGGCGCAACGATGTTCGTTCGCATGGTTAGATGTATGCGCGCATATCCAGAACGCGAGACGAGAGAGAGAAATGAAGCGTTACGACACCAGGGGAAAATATCTGCTTTTGTCGCTCTGCTGCGCACGCCGGTTTGGTTTTTACCGTTGTGAGACAGTCCTCGAATTCAAACAGGGGCTGGCGGACGGGGTTGGAGAAGGAGATACGGGACGAGTCGACAAACGTGATCGTGCAGATGGCCCAGCCCTGACATCGAACGGATCAGTAGGATGGAGGGTGGACGTACTAGCACCCAAGCGTGCCCGCGCCAAGGAGACCTTTTAGAGGGAGTCGAGCACGGGAAGGATGCGCCAGCGCTGATCAGTTTCAAGTTGAGGTTGACAGCCTGGTCCGATGCGACTGCGGCGAGTTTGGCGGTGGAGTCGCTGCTGCCTGCGCGTGAGACGATGCCGAGACACGCAAAGGCCTGGATCACCAAAATTGGCAGTCCGAGTGGTCTTCGGCGGTTGCTGAGAACTGTAAAGTTCACCCAAGCCACTGCCGGCTCGCCATAGCACCCTCGACATCGTTCACATCATCCTGTAAACATGGCCAAGAAAAGGGTCAGTTTAATACAGACAATTGCACCATTCTGCTCATCGACGTGCACAGTTGGCGTTACCGGCAAGAAGTATCGTCTCACGCTCAGTCTCCCTGTCGGGGCTGTCCTCAACTGTGCAGACAACAGTGGCGCGAAATCGCTCTTCATCATTGAACCCTATGGCTTTGGTGCGGGGCTGAACAGATTACCAGATGCCGGGGTGGGTGACATGGTCGTTGCCTCTGAAGAAGGGAAAGCCTGAACTGAGAAAGAAAAGTGAGTGTCCTTTGCCATGTTTCTGTTTAGAATGACGCTGATGTGTGATCTTTGTAGCCCTGCCCGTCATCGTCGTCTGCCAACGCAAGGCTTGGCGCTGAAAAGACGGTGTTTTCCTCTACTTCAAGGTTTGTACTTGTCGACGCACCGTTGTCCCACCGCTGCTCTGTGCTTTCTAACTTGGACCACTGCAGGACAATGCCGGCGTTATCGTCAACAACAAGGGTGACATGAAGGGCTCTGTGATCGTCGGCCCTGTCGCAAAAGAATGTGTATGGATCTGTCCAATCTTCGATGTCAATCTGGTTTCTCACCCATCTCGGACAGGCTGATCTATGGCCTCGTATCACAGCAAAAGCTGGCACGGTCGTATGATTCGCAGCCTGCCGATTTTCGTGATCACATTCGTATCGCATTCACACATCTTCCCCCCCATTATCACCATGTTTTACATAGTTCCCCTTTGTTATGCTATGATTATGACCACCACTGGTGCTCAGCCAAGGAATGCAATTTGGTGCAGTGATGGCCAGGATTCCTTCTCGTGTTGAGCGGGTGGAGCTAATGTCAATCACTAACTAACTTATTATAGTGGACAGAATAGTGGACAGTCTGCACATGCCAGGATATAGTATGATTGCAATATCTCCTCACATTCCTATGGGCTCCTTGAAATCCAGATGGTTGATGTTGTTCATTCAATCTGCTTACCACACTAACAGTTTCTCTAGAGCCTTCTCTTGACCTGTTGCCCAAATCCAAGTCTGATTCCTGGCATCCCTGGGGCACATGCAGACTCGGAGTTGCAGTAGGAGCACATTGTTGACATTTCAGGTAGTATATGTGATGTCATCTGTCTCTTTATTGCAGATAAGGGGCTGTTTGTTTTTCATTAGCAAGTATGGGCAATTGGTATGATTCAAATTATGCATGAATTATTGAGCATGTATTTTGAATGCAGTCAAAAGATTTGGAAAATCAGCTATAGCAATCATTTCACACCACTACTAGTATACATATGCTGCACAAAAGAACATCTTCAGATTGATTATAGTATCTAACGATGTTTGAGCCATGCACAGAAAGTCTTTGCAAAGGTTCTCCTTGGAAGGGGTGGTGAAGGTGGTGGTGGTGGTGGTGGTGGTGGAGGTGGAGGCAGTGGTGGTGAAGGTGAAGGTGAAGGTGAAGGTGAGAAAGGTGTGGAAGAGGGGTGGAAATTGAAGGCTGAAGATCCTGGGATAGGGTTCACTATAACATATGAATAAACATTGAAAAAAAATTGACATAAACCTACTTGAGATCTGGTTTAAAACAACTTGAAAAATCTCTTCACATAGTAAATCAACATCCTTGCCATATGACTTTATGGCTTGCTTCACAGCTGATGCAATAACTATGGGAAGTGGAGAATCAATGAAGTCCTTGAAGGAGAGGTAAAGATTGTTTGTGTTCTTGTCTTTATCCCAATTATAGAACGAATAAGTCAAGATCAGCAAAAGAGCTAAAATTAAAATTGAGTGAAAATAAACCATGAAGCACAATAGCACATACAGGTAGATAGAAGACAAGCTGATTGGATATCAGAGCCTTGACACTATAATAACATGAATTAATTGCAAAAAGTAGGAAGAAAGGGACACTAACCAATAACATGAATGGTTTCTGGATATCATCCACATTGACAGTATCAAACTAGAAATTGTTCACATGTCAAAAGTACCCCATGAAATGCATATAATTGAGAGAGAGAAATACAAACTTACATGCTATGTCAGATGTAAGACAAGCACATATGGAGAAGTTGGTGAAAACATATTAAAAACAAGAGTGGAACAACTCACCAGCTGTGAGCATACAAAGAATAGGAAGTAAGGATGGATGCAAGGACACCAACACCACAGACACAGCAACTTACTTGCTGTCAGCACAAGGAATGAAATAGCAGTGAGCATGAATGCAAGGACATCAACACCACAGACACAGCAACTTACATCCTGTCAGCACAAGGAATGAAATAGCAGTGAGCATGGATGCAAGGACACCAACACCACAGACACAGCAACTTACTCCCTGTCAGCACAAGGAATGAAATAGCAGTGAGCATGGATGCAAGGACACCAACACCACAGACACAGCAACTTACATCCTGTCAGCACAAGGAATGAAATAGCAGTGAGCATGGATGCAAGGACACCAACACCACAGACACAGCAACTTACATCCTGTCAGCACAAGGAATGAAATAGCAGTGAGCATGGATGCAAGGACACCAACACCACAGACACAGCAACTTACATCCTGTCAGCACAAGGAATGAAATAGCAGTGAGCATGGATGCAAGGACACCAACACCACAGACACAGCAACTTACAAGCTGTCAGCACAAGGAATGAAATAGCAGTGAGCATGGATGCAAGGACACCAACACCACAGACACAGCAACTTACATCCTGTCAGCACAAGGAATGAAATAGCAGTGAGCATGGATGCAAGGACACCAACACCACAGACACAGCAACTTACAAACTGTCAGCACAAGGAATGAAATAGCAGTGAGCATGGATGCAAGGACACCAACACCACAGACACAGCAACTTACAAACTGTCAGCACAAGGAATGAAATAGCAGTGAGCATGGATGCAAGGACACCAACACCACAGACACAGCAACTTACAAACTGTCAGCACAAGGAATGAAATAGCAGTGAGCATGGATGCAAGGACACCAACACCACAGACACAGCAACTTACAAACTGTCAGCACAAGGAATGAAATAGCAGTGAGCATGGATGCAAGGACACCAACACCACAGACACAGCAACTTACAAACTGTCAGCACAAGGAATGAAATAGCAGTGAGCATGGATGCAAGGACACCAACACCACAGACACAGCAACTTACTCCCTGTCAGCACAAGGAATGAAATAGCAGTGAGCATGGATGCAAGGACACCAACACCACAGACACAGCAACTTACTCCCTGTCAGCACAAGGAATGAAATAGCAGTGAGCATGGATGCAAGGACACCAGCACCACAGAACAGCAACTTACTTCCTGTCAGCACAAGGAATGAAATAGCAGTGAGCATGGATGCAAGGACACCAACACCACAGACACAGCAACTTACTCCCTGTCAGCACAAGGAATGAAATAGCAGTGAGCATGGATGCAAGGACACCAACACCACAGACACAGCAACTTACAAACTGTCAGCACAAGGAATGAAATAGCAGTGAGCATGAATGCAATCACACCAACACCACAAACACAAAAACTTACAACCTAACAGTATCAAACCAATGCAACAGGCATTAGCTACCACCTTCCAAAATCTTCCAAAATTCTTACCTGCAATAATAATGCTCATTGTGGGGATCTTTTCTGAATGTCCAACCCATTCTACACTTACCCAGACATGTGGAAACCATGCAGCCAACTTGCATTGCATTTCCCATTTGTTTTGCTGCTGCAAATCACCTTCTATCATTCTCCTGAAGGATCTACAGTAGGATTTAATAGCACTGGCCATCACTCCACAATCACCTATGACTTACCTCTTTATTGCATACTTGATGCAAATCTCCAAGTTGATTTGCTGAGCAGAAACCAATAGCATCTCCAGCATCTCATCATTCAAGGCTTCTGCTGTGCTGCTAATGAGTGCAGCACAATCTGCTTGCTCTTCATTCATTCCTTCAAACACAATGCATGTTTATTGTATTTAATCCCAGCCATCAACCACTCACCAGTCATGCACACAAAACTCCTGGGAGGAAATGCTTTGTCCTGTAGCATCCCATAGTAATCATTCCTCCTAAATATCTCTTCTGCATGCTTGGCAGCCATGTCTCGAGCTTCTCTCATTCCCTTGCCTTGCTCTCTGAGTTCACCAAATGCAATTGTATGCAATGCATCAAACTTGGTGAAGATGGCAATCACTGGCACTGATAACTGGCTCAGTACATCACTCGAACCTTAGATGCTTCTCACCCTTTCCAGTACCACACTTTGAGAAGAATGCTTCCTCGGCCACAGTAATTGGCCTGCAGTGTTCATTCATTGGAATGCAATACCTATCATGAACAACGTTCAGACGGCCACCAAACAAGAATGTTATATAGACTAGAACCATATAGCATGCAGGCGATGTCCCAGCCTCTGATCTTTTGCACGTCCTTTGATGAATGATTGAACCTTCAGCAGCTCGTCCTCGCTACCGGCCTCGAAACCGCGCGAATCGTGGAAAACAAATTGATCGTTGCTTTTGAATGAAATTTCATGCTCGATGTCATGCTCGCCACGCTATAACTTGTCCTAAGGAATACTGTGCATAATGATTTGCGAACGCTCACCCCCCTAGTTCCCTTCACGTCGGTGGCGATCTGGCTGGTCGGTTAGCATACAACGGTCGGTTGATAAGAAAGCATTCCCGCGGTAACCTTGATACCATCCCGATCACGAACGATTGGGGATTCGGTCGTCTTGCAGACCCTCTGAAGCAGTGTGGTTTTTCCAGCATTGGCTCGACCGATAACGAGAATCCGGAATCGAGAGAACCTCTTCCTGACGGCAGCAGCGCGGCGTGAGTCGTCCGACATGCTCGAGTACAGTAGATGACAGTGAACGAGATTTTCGTAGGGTTGAGTGGGTAGTAAAGACGAGAGACGGGAGATGGGAGATGGGAGATGGGAGATGGGAGAAAAGAAGGAATCTCACGGGTGGACGCTGTTACAAGGCACACACGTTCGCTTACCCCCACTCTGACTCCCATTGGCCAGAGTGATGACGGCGAACCCAAATGTCCAAATGGATCTTGGACAGCCTGCCAGGGTCCCGTCTTCTATCTTGACACGTGTTGGTCGCAGTCACTGATCAGGACAAAGATCCGTTCTTTTTGTTTCAAATGTGCGGTGAACGGTTCATGCCCAGTACCCAATCGCAAATTCAGCAACCCAGATACACGCCGCTGGCAATCCTCGGCGGTTGTCACGGTGGCTACAGGTCAAGCAGATGGACATTTGTCAGGAACCTGACCTGTGAAGAAACTTCGCGCCTGTGGGCGTTTGGTAGTATTGAAGGGATAACAAAACCTAGTCTCACCTCAGACCCTGCCAGATCCACCGAGGCAGTAGCCGTTTTCCACTGGATAGCGGCACAGCGTAAGAACTCTGATGGGCCACGCGCAAACCGTTATCGCGAGATAAGCAAAGAAGCACGAGGTGTAGATAGAGAATGCCACACCACATGGAGCAAGGTCAGGTGAGACAACAGTATTTGAGATTCTTCCGCACCCCGAGACTCTGCCAGGAGATCCGTCACATTACCTGCAGATTGATCTATGTATGGCGCAGAGTGCCAAACGCGCCCCAGCTGGCAGGCTGAAGGCAGTCCACGCGCATTGGGTGCCATCTCTCCCTTCGTCACTCAGTATCATTCTTTAATCAAGGTTGTAAGTTTTCTGAGCCAAGTGGAATTGGTCCCCGAATCTACTAGATCGTAACGTAAAATCAATACATCCACATCCACAAAGAAAGAAAAAGGAGGGACGCAGTCCGAGTCAATACCCCGTTGGCTTCACCCCAGCCCATACCATACGCCCCAATGACCCCCGTCTGATCCAACCTCCCCACCCCACCGGCATCCCCCGCAGCACCCCCCTCCGTCTGACTAAACGCAAGCCCGGGATTCCGTTTCATCCGCTGCACGACCCGCACTTTCTTGATCGCCTTTTGAAACTGCGCCTGCTTCGGCAGATAATTTAGCACGTTGTACTTTTGCACTTCCTGCGCAACGTGGTAGGAGCGCGGATTGTACGTCCGCTTGAAGTACTTCCACGCCAGGTCCCGGGTCAGGCAGATCGCGGGCACGAGGAGCAGCGTAAGGTAGAAGACAGCGTCGGTCCAGAGCGGCCTGCGTACTCGGTCGAGAAAGCGAAGGCGGGGGCGACGAGGGCGTAGAGCGGGAGAAAGACCATCGTGAAGAACGAGCCTGGGGTAGCCCCCACGTTGTACTTGGTCCACAAACTGGTGGGCGTTCGTCAGCGAGGATACGAAGGGGACGATGGAGGACGAACTCGGATATCAACGCAGCCTTGTCGAGCACGGTCAACAACACCGTGAGGTACAAAACCGTACAAAACCAATGCCTCGAATCCAAACCCGTTGACTGCTTCAAATCTGCCCAGAACAAGACAACCAAAAAGCCAAGCAGAATCTGTCGTCCTCGTCCGTGTCAGCCCGATCCCATGCGCATACACGACGATGCACCAGAGAATGATACAGCGCGTTCCCGATCCACAACCAAAACGCCGTCTTGGAGAAAACACATTCATGTTTTACGGACGCATACAATTGCGGATACCGATCCATTACACGCGCCGAAACAAACTGGTCAAAGATCCCGATCACGAGCGGTGGGAGGACGGTGAAGATGACGTTGTAAAACGAGATCGTCCAGGATTCATAGGCAATCTGCCCCGAAAAGTTGTTGAAAAGGGAGTAGTGTGCCGCGCGTCAACGAAAATGAAACGTCGACAACACCGAGCGTACCCAAAACTGCGTCGTGTAGAGCGTCATGCTTTTGTAAAACGAGTCTAGATTGTGGTGTCAATCCCACGCCTTACTTAAGAAACCATGGGCTGCGACGTACACAGAATGGGCTGGTAACTTCACGCTCCATGCACGAGCAACAACTTTTTCAGATAGCGAAACTGCGAGATCGCAATGTCGGCCGACCGTGCCGCTTGGAGACCCTAGCACAAAATGTCAACGTTTCGCATTCGACCGTCACGTTCGATGCCCGAAATGCCCACCCCGACGTGGGCCGCCTGGATCATGCTCACGTCATTCACACCATACCCGATCACGAGCAAGATCGAGTTTCGGTTCTTCTTGACGAGCTTGACTACGAGCGCCTTTTGCAGCGACAACACGCGACCTGCGAGAACACGTCATCAGGGAGCCCCCGTAAAGATACACACGACGCACAGCAAATGATTGCTTTAGAAAACAACGCCAACTCCAAAAACGACTTAAACACCTCCTTTTCAAGCGCTTCGGCTCCATCGGGATTGTCGCTGTTCACCTGTGCAATTGACGTTCGAGCTCCTCATGTGTTCATGACACGATGTACGGGTGATTGGGTTGGCTCCCCCACAAAATGCATGAAGATTCCACTGAATTAGAATGGCCTCGCATGGCACACGATGCGACCTAGACATGACGATACCAATACACGGCTATTTGCATCTCGTTGGTGACAGGGGTAACTCTCATGAAAGCATTGCGGTCACGCACGAATAGACTCTTGGGAAGTGTGATTTATGTCTCCACCCTCTGAAGTGCAGCGTGTGATGACCGGAATTCCTTCACGGTTGTAAATTACTACCACAATCGGACCAGGTTACCACGAGTGGAGATGACTTTTTGACATAGAGGTCGACTGGTCTATGGAACCCTAGGGATCGCGCTTATCAGCATGGGGAGCAGGTCGCAACACAAGGTCGAACGCACCTCCTTCTCCAGCTGTACCCAAATGTTGCGGCGGCCCAAACCCGAGTTCCTCCAACAGCGCAGAAAACCCCTGCGGCCGCAACCGGACGTGTCTCGCGTTTTCTCTCAGCCTAGGGTCCATACGGCGCGCCTTGCCGTACATCTCCCAACCCTGCGGTTCGACGACGAACGCGCCGCCCGGTTTCAACACGCGGTGTGCACGACTGAAAAACCTAACAAGTCCCTCGTCGCCGTGGTTGAGATGGATCCATTTCGTGATGGAGAAGCTGGGGGGGCGAGGGGGGGTCAATGGGGGTAGAGTTAGGGGAAATGGATGCGTACGCAATCACGACGTCGTAGGTGGGCTCGTCAGCGGCGGCGTCCTCGGTGACCCAGTCTGTCGTTCGAAAGGTGACGTTGTGCGGAAATGCGTCGCGGTGTTCTGCGGCGTCTGTGGGAATGGGAAGAGGACCGTGGGTCTGTTCGCAGGAGACGGGAAAGTAGTCGTCTGCGGTGGCGTCGAGACGGATGCGTTTGGTGAGGGATGGCTCACGGTCGTGGGGTGGGGATTGGAGGCTCCAGAGGGTGCGTCGGCGTTTCCAGGCGGCACGGACGAGTGTGTCGTCGATGTCGACGCCGACGACGCGGCGTGCGCCACATGCGTGTGCTAGCTGGGCGGGTGAGTGGGACGAGACGGGCGAAGTGATGACGAGGGGCACCGATTTCGCAAGTGACCCAGCCCTCGTTGCAGCCCACGTCGAGCACGGTCTTGCCGACGAAGAAGGCGGCGGGGAGGAGGGCGAGACGGAGGTCGCGCAGGAAAGGACGTTTGGTGTAGTACCCGTGGTAGCTGCCAAAGACGGGTGGAGCAGAGGAGCTCGAGGGCGGTGTTCACTTCGGTCGTTACACCTGATGCATGACCGAAAATTTCGGTCAAACAGACCGACTGTTTATTGTTAAACTTATTGTCCCTGTGATAGGCCATTTGTTTACAATTCATACTGGTCACATGTTCAGACAAAAACAATAGGCTCTTTCGGGATAACTTGTTGCATGGATTTCATTCAAACAAATTACATTGTTGTCAGGCACCATATTTGCTAAAATATGAATGACTGCCATGCATGGAGCATTGTGAAAATATGCTGTCAAGAATGATAAACGAAATAGTGGGAGAATTTTCTAAATACGCTTAGTGTTCATATCTTTATACCAGATTCTTAGTGGTAACGACGAACATATTTTGTACGTGGATGCTGTAAATGGAAAGAATAAGTGTGATAAATTTCACAGGTTGACATATTTTGTGTGAGATTCAGAATATTTATTACAATATGTACAAGTGGCCCACCGAGCGCCCCACCGAGTGGCCCAGTCAGCGGCCAACTGAGTGCGCCACTGAGTACCTCATAACTGCGACTTAGAACTGCGGCTTAGGGGTAACACAAACACACTGGGTACCTAAGTATGCGTGTGCCAACATCTTGATATTTATGTCAATGACACATAGGGCCCAGGTGGCCATGGAAAGAGCGATTCCGAGCAATGCGACAGCGAACAAGATGCTGCTCACATTGGCCAGAAATTTGAGTAGTCGTCCACACTCAGGCTGGGAAGGGATGTAAGGAAAAAGGTGAGGATGTAGACGTCAGGATGACATGCCTTCTGCTCACACTGAGAGCACGCCTTAATGAAGACTGGCTTGTCGCCGTCTGACTTGATCAAGGGAACTGGTTTGCCGTCTTGTTTGATATAACGAATCCGTTCCTGCTAATGTATTCGTCAGAGGAGCTTACTAAAGAAATGGAGTAGCTCACTGTCATTGGGAGGAGGTCGAGGGTCATTGACCCGAGTGCGAACCAGAGACGTATTTGACCACAACGCCTCTTTTGTTTCTCGAAGGGGGGAGTGAGTACAAAAAGGAACAGTTAAGCGAAGGACAAAACTAGGGGTAATTTCCGGCACAGTTCAGGTACCAACCGTTCCAATTAGGTAAAGTCAAATACAAAGTGTAAGGTCGTACTGGCAATACAATGTCCGAGTCTAGAGCAAAGTACAAGAGATTGTGAGTACAACGTTTCCACACTAGGGGTCTAAGGCCCAAAAAAAAAGATTTTTGAGCGCAGAGAGCCTTTATAAGGGGGGGGGGGACTGACAGGACAGTGTAGAACGCTAGCCCAATGATCGTGTGCCTCTGCTCAACCTGCGGACCCCAGGAGAGGGAAGTAACCAGGAACGAAAAACGGATGCATGAGAAAAGTGACCGCGACCAAGCGGGACTGGTAAGTGAATGGATTCCTGTGCGTATGGTTTTGCTCACCATAATCAGGACAAATTGGTGTGGCGCACTTCCCAGCTCTCGCGGGAGAGCACACCCGAAGAAGAGGTCAGCATGATTTGCGATTAATTCAATTATATTCCTCACTGCTTCACGTAGCTGGATGAAGTCGCCCGGGAGGTCTTCAGAATGACCCTAGGTGGTAGTAATCTGTGGATGCAGGGAGAAGAACCACCGCACGTCCGCGCAAGTCTAACAACACCAGTACCCAACGTAGTCAACACCCAAAAGGCCCTTGGAATGGCCCTAGGCGGTGGTACTTCGCGGACGGAGGGAGAGAAACCACCGCATGGCCCCGCAAATCCAACCATACCGGGACCCAACATCGCGAGAACCACAGCGGAACTCCTGGAATGTGTGGATGGAGCTTTTGCGGCTCTCCTTCTCATCGATCACGAGATGCATCGTCGGGCAAAGCTCATAGAGGAGCTAATAAAAGGATCAGGAATGGAGAGTGAAGATACTCAAAGGGATCTACAGGACAATTTACTTTGGCTGCAAGAGAATCTGGACACCATTCAACACTTTGACACCGGCGATGACGAAACCAACGACCTCCTACGTCAGGAATTAGAATCGAGTCTGTGCGACTTTTCGCAGGCCGTGAAGAGTATCGTGGATACGCTCACAGCCAGGGGACCGGACACGTCTTCGCAAGAAACTGCAGCAGAAGTCGTACACACTGGTAAGATGCCAAACAAGAGAGAGAGAGAAGTCTAACAAGGCTTACAGAAAGCAAGTTCAGTCTTAACCTGCATCACGCCAACCCGGTGATTCTTCTCAGTTTACTGATCGCCGTGATTCTAAATGTCTTTGGACACCTCACCTATTCATGGAGCAACGCGACGCTGGAACTCCTGAACCTTCTCCTACAAACCGTTCTCAGGGACCCCACTGACGTGCCCCAGGAAGGGGAGGGATATATTCCACGCGATATTCGTACTGTCCACAAGAAATTCGACCTGGAGCCGTCTACGCAAACATTTGCAACTTGCGTCAGATGTTGTTGTACATATGTGCCAATGTCGAAGAAGATGACCACCTACCCAGAGCGGTGTACCTTCATGAAGTACCGTGGCAGTAAGCCTTGCGGACAGCTCTTGGTCAGGACGATCAAGTCCGGCGGCAGCCGAGTATTCATGCCAGTACGGCCATTCGTGGTACAGAACTTCAACGATTTTTTAGCTGGGCTGCTCAGCCGTCCGGGTATGGAAGAAGCCATGGAGTGCGGCACAAGGTTAAATGACAAGCATCAGTTATGGGACATAAAAGACGGGACAGGAATCACCGAGATTATGGGACCGGACAGGAAACCTTTCATGGACGGGCTCCCGAGAAAGGAGCTCAGACTGGCCTGGAGCCTCTCTGTCGACTGGTTCAATCCGCACCAGAACAAGACGGCCGGAAAGAAGAAATCAGTTGGGTCTATTGCAATGGCGCTGCTCAACTTACCCCCAACTCTTCGTTACAAACCTGAAAATCTCTACATTTTCGGTGTTATCCCTGGCCCTAGAGAACCTTCCCGAGACGAAATCAATCATTTCTTTCGCCCCCTCGTGAATTTTTTCTTGCCCGCATGGAAGAGTGGGACCTGGTTTACAAGAACGACCGAGCGCCACGAGGGCCGCCTATCATGTTCTGTTATCGCAGTAGCGGTAAACGACTTACCGTCAGCTCGAAAAGTCATAGGGTTTGCAGGGCCTACTGCCGATCATCTGTGCAATTTATGCTGGTTGTCCAAATCTGAAAAGGACAACTTCGACTGCAAAAAATGGAGATCGCGCACCTTCGAGAATACTTCGATGCAGCGGTTCGATGGCGCAACGCAAGGAACAAGAAGGAGCAAGACCAAATTTTCAAACAAACTGGGGTGCGATGGTCAGAGCTACTTTGACTACCTTACTGGGACCCTACCCGCTTCGTGGTCATCGACGGCATGCACAACCTTTTCCTTGGGTTAGTGCAATATCACTTTCGGGATCTTATTGTCATCGACAAACCTGCAAACGAAAGTCTTCGCAAGTTCAGGCATATGTGCGATAAGCCGGTTGACGAGAGCAAGGTACAACGAGCGAGACACTCACTCGATGCTGGAGCATCCACAACCGCAATGAACCGTTTTCAGAAAGCAGTACTGGCTCGTTTGGTAGATGAACGCAACCTTACAAAATTGCTACCTTCCAAGAAGAAACCAACCAAGAAAGATCTAGTCAGTGCACTGATGGTGAGTAGCTTCATTGGGTGGATATAAATGAGACTCGAACCATTGCTAGACAAGGGGGACAGAGGGAAGTCCAGTAGAAGTAACCCCTATGGTAGCCGACGAAGCATTCGAAGTTGGAGTACTTCCCGGAGATGACCTGGTGGAGGAGTACACAACACTAAACGATAAGGAGACATTAAGTTCGGAACCACTATTGAACAAGGAGATCAATGAAATTCAGACTCACCTGCGCACCATTACACGTCCATCGTGGCATAGGGGGCCTCCTGTTAATTTGGGGGATCCAGAACACGGAAAGCTTAAGGCGGAGCAATGGAGGACGGCAATCGAGTTTGACTTACCCGTCATTCTATGCAAGTTGTGGACTTCGAGGGGATCCAGCAACGGCGACAATGACGCTCAACGCGCGAGGAGAGAAAAGCTAACGCACTGCACGATGATCTTGGCGATGGCACTGCAGTGGGGCACGTCCTACGTCACATCCGAGCAGCATGCACGTAATTATCATCACTACATGAAAACATACCTGGAGATGCTCAAAGAGATCTTTCCTGACCTTAACATCCGACCCAACCACCATGCCGCTTTACACCTCGATACTTTCCTGCGCCGCTATGGCCCTCTGCATGAATGGTGGATGTTCCCGTTCGAAAGAATCATAGGGTCTCTACAGAAGAAGAATACCAATTACAGAATCGGTGAGACTTCTCTGAATTCAATAAATTGTTGGCTTACCTGCGAAATAGGGGAACTAGAGAAAACAATGTTGATTTCATTCTGTGCAGCGGCTAGGGTACAGATTATCCTGCAGCATCCAGATGCCCCGTTATGCATCAGAATGGCGAATGAAATCGTCGGACAGTGCTATGGAGCACAAGAAAACTTGGAAATTTCCAAGTCCCAGGAGAATCCGACACAATGGAAGCTTCACGGTTCGGGGAAGTGGGAGGTAATCGGCCTCGAGCTGAAAAAAGCATTGTCATTGATCGGAATCGAGGTGGACGATCAAACCACTATCAATGTGTTCTTGCGTGTCAGCAAGGGGCGACATATGTACGCCAACAAAGCGGTAACGCGGACTGACTGCTACGTTTTCTGGGAGAAAACGGAGGGGAATCTTGTACCAGGCGTCATTGAGCAAATCTTCACGGCTGGAAATCAGCAAAGTTGCTTTGTTGCAATGCGCAAAAACCTACCGATTCATGAGGATAGTGTGGATCCTTTTGCGTCATACAAGGACTTCGGAGCCTCGCTGTGGCGAGGGGAGTTCGAGAAAGAAGTATGTATTTTTCCGTTGGAAGGGAGTTCTTTCTGTCACGCGATATCCATGCCTTGGGATGCAAGGAACCTCGTCATGAAGCCTTTGAACAGGGTGAGCAACTATTCGCGCAGATCTATTAATTACTTACCTTGAATAGATCATCTAAGCTATCGAACTTGGGATGTGGCCTACAAGGCTCTTTTGTCATTATTGCGCGGTCCCATTCGGAGCGGGTTTATTGTACTACAACTACGACGATAGATGTAACTCTAATGCTCTATATGTACTACATGAACTGATAGGCGTAGTGAGTGGCTTTAAGTGGCTTTGGTGAAATGTGGAGAGAAAAGAGGTACCGTGTGAATTTCCTGGTCATAAATAGTGCGCCGCGATTTTCGGCACGTGACCAGGCCCTACAGTGGCCGACACCACCATTTTGCAGCTAGTTACTACATTAAATAAAATGGACTTCCGTTGCTACGATTGTATAGATATATTGCCTTTACTCAAATGAAAATTTCACATCAAGATCATCTTGAGAGCTGTGCTCCTGAAAGGCACATCGTATCATACAGGTCGAAGTCACCGGGGACTCAGTAACTAACGTCGCCTTCTTCACTTCGGGAAATACTCTCATCCACGGCGCACAGTACATCTGAATAGTGGTGTCAATGAGATGGGGTTCGTGTAGCGGGCTTGACACGTACCATGATGTCTTCATGTCCATCAGTTTTGTGTCGAAAGGGGACACAGAAATCCGGAGCCGAACAGCATCACAAGTGCGATTTTCGTGCATGGGCATCCGTAATCCGTTGATTGGGATGACTGAAGGTTGATCGAATGTGATGCTGACACCGGATAGACGCGGGAGATGGCATGTACAATCCAGGATCTTCGAGATTTGAGGGGTACGAGACTTAATTTGGCGTAGAGTAACAGAAAGGTTGGTCACCACTGGACTTTCGAGGTGTGGTATCATCGCTGCTAAGTACTCTAATGGTCCTCCCATGGTCCGCAAAGAAGGAACTCTAACGGATGCAAGTTGCGAATGTCTGGGTGTGGTTGCTTCACCATACGGGGAAATACGGAGTGTGCGTATATGAGAATGGCATTGCAGGAAGGTGAGCAGCGAGGAGACGGAGGCGGGAGGATCTATCTCAAGCGTTTCGAGTGACGGTAACTCGACTTGTCGAAGTAGTGTGGACCAGGATGAACCTGTGAGGGCGGTGTCTCTCAGCGAAAGTTCCCTAAGAGGTGACCTTTGTAGTATATCCATCATGTAGGGGATAACTTGGGGTAGGAATGCCATGCTGCTTTCGGAAGAAAAAGACTGGAGTTGGATAGGAGGTAACGTTCGGGACGATGCAGGGATTGACTGCAGCAGCACCGAGGAAAAAGTTGATTGACCGCAGAACGAGAGCTCCTGGCAGCCAGATGCATGGATACTCCTAAGTACAGCAGCCAACGACGATGGTGATATGGCATCGAATAGCGTCAGGTATACGGTGGGGATGCTGGCACATTGGGGGATTCGAAGAAGATCTGTAGAGCACGGAGATATGAGTCGTTCCCATTAAAAGGGTGCAGTGAAGGGTACGAGGACGCTGGAATTTCCGTCATATGCCTCCACACTAGAAAAGCTTCGCAGTTCTTCTCGGTGATGGTTCTCCAAGAGCAGTTGACTGGCGCAAAGCCAGCAACAGCGAAATATCTTGGAGCGGCGATGTTTTTGAAGAGAGAGGACACCTGTGTGCAAGAGCGAAGGTCAGAAAGGCTGAGCAAGTCGATGATAATATGTAAGAGTTCGTTGGGAGCGTGAACACAGTGACCATTGCAAGGGCATGACCAGAGGAGTCGCCTTCTCTCACATCGTGCTGAGCATCGGGGATATCTTCGATGATTTCGGTAGGGGAAAATCGTTTGGCTGGGAGTGGGTCAGAGGGGTCATAATCTCGCTTGCGCTTTAAAGGCTGTAGGGCTTGAGTTAAGACAAGGCGAAGTGATATCTGAACAAGTACGGTTACCTTCTTATCAGAAGCTTGAGCCTCCGGGCGGGATGAGGTATCTTGGGGGATTGAGGCAGGGGAAAATAGTTTGGTTGGAAGCGAGTCAGAGGGGTCATCCTCTGAGTCTCTCTTGTGCTTCAGGGACTGTGGGACAAGTTAGGACGAGACAAGGTGATATCTAAACAAGTCCTGTTACCTTCTTATCAGAAGCTTGAACCTCCGGGCGGGATGGAGTATCTTGGACGATTGAGGCAGGGGAAAATCGTTTGGCTGGAAGTGAGTCGGAGGAGTCGTCCTCTCTCTTGCGCTTTAAAGGCAAAAATCATGACAAGACGAGGTGATATCTAAACAAGTACCGTTACCTTCTTATCAGAAGCTTGAGCCTCCGGGCGGGATAGGGTATCTTGGGGGATTGAGGCAGGGGAAAATCGTTTGACTGGGAGTGAATCGGAGGGGTCGTCCTCTCTCTTGCGCTTTAAAGGCAGAAATTATGACAGGACGAGATGATATCTAAACAAGTACTGTTACCTTCTTATCAGAAGCTTGAGCCTCGGGCGGGATGGGGTATCTTGGGGGATTGAGGCAGGGGGAAATAAATTGGTTGGAAGTAAGTCAGAGGGGCCATCCTCCGAGTCTCTCTTGCGCTTTAAAGGCTGTGGGGGGAGTTAGACCGAGACGAGATGATATGTGAACAAGCATTGTTACCTTCTTATCAGCTACTTGGGCCTCCGGGTCATATCCTCTCTTGCGCTTTGAGTGCTGCACGGCTGGAGACATTTGAGACTGATTGGCGGAACATAAGTGACAAAAAAGGGGGGATAACTGAAAAGTACACAATTACAGTGCAAGTTTCGCCGATCCGAGGGAAGTCGTCTCCTATCGTACACTTCCAACGGAAATAAAGAAGTGAATACACCGCCTACATCGCGAGTTAGATATTAACATGGCTACAGGAAGGATCCACACATACCCGAAGGACTGGATAGATAGCGAACGACTGATGATGTTGCCCATGGAGGAAAAAATAATTCTGACGAGCGATAACCATTAAAGACGCAGTGTTTAAGTATGGTAGAGATCTCTAACGAAAGCGCCGGAACAAATGAGAATGGAACAATGAACAACAATTGGAGTTGTATTGATGTACGCACCTTTCTCCCATGAAAACGAACGAGCGATCTATTTTCCTCGAGTCGAATGGGCTCGCGGTCGGCATACTTGCCAGAGCGATCTTATCCATGTGCCGCGAAACTACACCGAAATCATCGCGTTATTGTTCTCACCTGTAACCTGTAACTACGGCTGCTCCCCTGGAAACCGTTTTGTTGGATGGCCAATTGTCCCTTTTGTGCGGGACTTGGTGCGCTCAATTGGGAGAATTGATGTAAATCTATTATTTTAAGTACAACTATTACTACCAACTACATGTACTGCGGTCGCACTTGATTAAGCCAAGTGGCGTACTACCGCCTTTGAGTGGTTCGTGCAAGAGAGAGAAGAAGTGGACGTGTGAATTTTCCGACTTAAGTAGTGCGCGGCGATTATTTGACACGTGATGATGACTCAAAGTCACGTGCCAACAATCGCCACACACTATTTCACCATTGCTTACTGTACACTTTCCTTTTCTCTTCCCCGTCACACCACTCCGCTGGCCGCTCTGCCTTACAGTAGTGTCTTTTGGAATTTACTTAAAACACTTCGTTGTACTATGTAGACGCGTTAGATTATACGTAGTTGGGTTGTTCCCAGTGCTCCAGCGGTCAGAACGCCGACGGTCCACGCTACGTGACGGGCCGATGCCACAATGGTCCACTCCACATCGGTGACACTACAAAAGGCGAGTCGTGGGGTTTAAAATTCTTTCTTTCCAACCATCATCGGAGGTAGGTCGTACAGTAGCATCGTAACTACAATTCAACTGAGTGTATTAGTCTAGTTTGTAGTAATTCGACGAATTGTCATGGGCAGTCAGTCGAATGACCGTACGACCGTTGGTACGTAGTCGATGCATACTCAAGGACTTGTGCTGATCATCCGTTTCTCAAGATCGTAGCTTGCTGGATGACCCAGATGCCTGGGCCATTGTACGTGATTGGGCGTCGGATGCTATCGACTTCCCTATGTTTGACCGCAAAATGCAAGGCTTTGGGCACCGTTACGTTTCATCGGACTGGAATCCCATCTGCAACCGTGTTTTCGACATCTCTGAAGAGGGCGATATCACCGCAGCTACCGCCTATGTAGAAGAACAAATGAAATCTCGTGGCTTACTCCGAGCCTCCCCTCCAGCACCCGTTAAAACAAAGGGAAAGCGCAGAGCTGAGAGCGGTGAGCAAGATTCAAGACACAGAAAACGAACACGGAGAATGGTACGTTTCTTATTCCGACTGACGTGTTTTTTCTTGTTCATGGAAGCTTTGCGTAGGTAAATTCTTTCCTGGACGTAGAAGCGCAGCATGATGCAGAGGACGATGAGGAGAGCTCTGGAGAAAGGGAAGACGATGGTGAGTCCGAATGTCGTGCAGCGTCACTCGAAGTGCTCAAATGCAATCCACCCAGATGATTTCATTGTCGCTGCGCAGGACACCCAGAGTCGCGATGTGGTCCCACAAATGCGGATTTATCGAGACTCGCAGCATGCTGGGCCCTCGACCTACCTCAAAACCATCGACAGCATCGCGGAACGTTTTCTGGTCTCCGTGCTTGATAATCTTGACGATGAAGAGTATAACCGCCAACTTGATCATTACGCCGGTCATGACGCTCTCGGAGAAGAAGACGACCCAGAGGAAGAGTCGGGTATCAGCCGAGTCTTGGTACCCGCCGAAATCTACAATTCTATTCGCGACTGGATCCTCGGATCTCAAGACTACTACGCGCTGGTGGAAACAATCGACTCCCAGTACGACTTCAACCCCAAAATCCAGTACTGGGAGGATTTTCTGTCAAGACTCACCCTCTTCGACGACCCAGACAAGCGGGATGAATACTTCATGTCTGTGTCCCTCGCAGACCACCTTCGTCGGCTTGCAGACTATCAGCCCTTGTCGTCGTCAACAAGTGAACCTGCTCCGGTTTTTCAAGACCTATCTATCGTTCCTCGTGCTGAAGAGATGCCAAGAGATGGTGTCTGGGTGATCAAGGTTGTCCCTTGTAAGTTTGTTCTTGATCATCGAAAGGTTGGCTCATTTTTGCGTAAGGTACCTCAGCGGAGTACATTGTGAATGCTTGGAAGAATTTGGGATTGGATGCCAAGGTCGACAAGTTCCTTCCTGGGCGCGTAACAGTCCGTGCCCCTAATCCAAACGTCTTTCTCTGTACGGTGCCGCCTTCGCATCGTTCGTGCATTCGAGGTTGGTCGCTGATTCCAGTGGAGGACCAGATCCCCACCCATCTACGGGGACAATCGACACTCTCCTTACCAGCATGGTACATCATCTCGAAGCCCGGGTTATACAAGGGGGACATTGCGTATGCGCTTGACTTCAACAGTGACACTATGGAACTCCTAGTGCTCGTCGCCCCGCGAAGATTGAAGCCGAAGAAACGCCTGTCAAAGGGAGAAAACCTCGGACGAAGTACACAATCCCGTCGCCTCTTCTCTCCTGAAGAGCACTACGGCGAACTGCGACCGTCGCGCTACGCTCTACCGTGTTATCGACACAAAGAACAGGTCTTCCTTGCCGGCCTCTTGTTGATGAGGGTGAATATCAGCCAAATCACCCCTCTCTCCGCCCCTTCGCCTCAACAGATTGCACTCCATGTCGCTTCAATGGTTCATCCGTCTTTCATGAAGGCAACACACCTGAAGTACAATCAAATCTTTTGGAAGACTGGCGATCGGGTCACAATCACCGATTCCACACACCTCGGACAGCACGGCAATATCGTTACCATTGAGCGAGAAACTGAATCAGTCGTAGTACGCCTGTTCCAGGGAGCAGAGCATCCCATTTCCTTATCCTCATTGTCTCGGTTGTACCGCGTTGGAG